>WJFB01001871.1:0-24973 GCA_009870185.1 Pygmarrhopalites habei
CAGTAAATATTTACCTTTTTATTTTTGATTTATTGGGTAATAATTTGCTGTATTTTTCCTATTTTCATTTCTAGTTACTGTATGAATATATCCTTTTATCTCGTGCAAAGAGTAAGAGATCCATCTAATTGTAAAGGACATCCTGTAGTAAAAAAGATTTTACAATATCGTCGTCTTTTGGACGAACTCAAACAATTTGATGTCAAGAAAGTTGAGAAAAGTTACTCAAAAAGTGTTGCAGCACCTTTTGAAAAGAAGGAGAAAGTTGGGAAAAAGCGTAAGATTCCTACTGCTGGACAAGTAGAGGAAGATGTTCCAGATACTGAGGTTACCACCAATGAACTTGAAAAGAGAAAGATTACATATGAAATGGCCAAGAATAAGGGATTGATGCCTCATCGAAAGAAGGAACAGAGGAATCCACGTGTGAAGCATCGTGAAAAGTTTCGCAAGGCTAAAATTCGAAGGAAAGGACAGGTAAATGATTATGCTTTCATGATTCAAGTCGTCACACTGTTTATTTGATATTTAGTAAGTATGTAATGTTAAACGAAATATGTGAATAATTTTTGTAGGTACGAACTGCAAGGACAGAGAATGAACGTTATGGTGGTGAAGCTACAGGAATCAAGATTAATGTTACGAAAAGCATTAAGCTCAAGTAAATATTATATTTTTCAAATTGTAAGTACAATATATTTCTCATTTTCGTTTTTTCAGTTGAATACAATTTTACAAAAGAAAACTTAAAGAGTATTTCAGGAAATATGGCAACTTTTTATTTATGACCACTAGCATTTATAACGATTAGCAGGAAGGTGACTTGAATACTTCCTTTAAATAAGTAGATACAAAGTCTTTCATAACATCACAATATAATAATAATTATATAATTTTTTGGATTTACAACTCAATTGCCTCCAATGTTTCTAGAATAAAATCTCTGAATGCATCCACGTTGGTGTATATCGAGTAACTTCCAGAATGACAGGTTTTGCTTCTTGATCGAGTACTGGCCTCCGCGCTCACAATACCCTATATAATTCATATTTTGTCAGTTTATTTTATTACCATGATGTGTTTTTTGTATTTTTTCTTGCCTTAATGGAATATCTCTCATAGTCTCCCCCTCGTTCAGGAAAAATTATGCCGCCTCCAGAGTCACCATTACAAAGGGATGTACCTATAATAAGTAATAACAGCTACAAGTTAGTCATCATAATAATATCATAAGATTGATATGATTGTGAATTTTGTCTTACCATTATCGTAACCGGCACAGAATGTGGACGGTTGAATTTCTCTTTGTAACATTCTGGAACAATTAGCTGTGCTCACAATAGGTAGAGATGCAAATTTGAGGTAGAATGATATTTCACCATTTTCGTCAACTCCAAATCCAGGGACCTTCACAATAATAATTAGGCAGGTATTATAAAATATGTTATTGTGTGTGACAATGAATAGGTATTACGATAATACGTTCTTTTCTTACCTTGCCTAGCTTACCAACACTAGGATTTATAACAGAAGATTTTTGGAGATAACAAACCGGACGAATATGTTGTCCATATGTCACAGACTCTATCAATCCAAAAATTATTACTACTATTAAGTTACTTTCACATGTGTAAGAAATTTGTCATAAGTTGTGACTCATAATGTGTCATTTAATATTTACTTACCAACCAATTCAATCATTGCTATATCAGACTGTAAGGTTCTAGGATTGTAGAGTGTGGGGACCCGTACTAATTTAACCTACAAAATGTCAGTTTTGAAATAAGTCTTGAAAAATACAACTTTCGGTTTGACATGACATATTTTTTGCGAAAATACTTACATTAAAGATTTTGGCGTATTTATCCTGGATAGGAATACATAACACAATGTAAAGTAGGTTTAAAATGAAAATGAAATATGTTCCTCAACAAAACTGAAAAGCATCTACATATTTATAAAATGTGTACCTTCTCATTATCTTCATAAATGCTACTCAGTGGAGCCAAGACAATTTTATATTTTGATCGCAATTGTGGCGACCTTGACACATCTGCAATGCTTTTCCAAATAAATTTCGATTAGTGTAATTTGGAATTCGATAACAGTTGACAATTATAAAGAATAAGGATAATATACCAATGAGCAGCCGTTAGAATTATCTATTAAGGATTCCAAGAGGAAAAACATTTCAATTTTATATAAATAATTTTAAAAATTAGCCATATGGGTTTTTTTGGTATGTTTGAATCCTAACTTTGCGTTCAATGAGGGAACCTCCACAAATGAAATGAAATTGTCCAGTCACAGGCCCTTCTCGAAAAATTGCTGCATGCCAAGGGAAAGAATTTTTACGAGAAGTTTCTTGTCCATGAGTAATGAGAGCAGTTATTCCAGTCGAAAGAATTCCACAATCTAAAGTTTAGAGAAAATTTGTTTTCCATCAATCAATTTGTATGTTACGAATTTTAATTTATGAAGAATTTTTTATAGAGTTTTACTTGGTTCACAAGCAAATGGTCGAAAGGGATGCCATGTCCCACTACTAGTACAAGTCATTTGAATGGATGGAACCCTGAATTTGGCCGAGTAGTATTTTTCACATGAAAGGATGGCCATTGTATTTACTACCGCGTGAGAACAATCCATCGTTTCATTTGTGACATGATTTTTGCATTCTACTCTCGTTCCCTTATTATTTTAAAATTGAGACAACCTTATTATCAATTATTATTCGATACACTATTTCATCAATTACTTACTTCAGAGACAGGGAGGGGAAAACATTTCTTTCGAGAATTAGAATTTCTATATTTTGTTGGAATTCTTGGTGCCACTGTCGTGGTCGTCACATGGACTGGTGTGGTGTGTGTAATTCTTGTCGTGGATCTTTTCGTTGGACTTGGTGCTCTCCTATTAGCAGAAGGTGAACAAAATTCTCGGTCTTCATCACTCCCATCATCACAGTCTGGAACCCCATTACAGAGTTGATCTGGTCGAATACATTTCTCTTTGACCCCTTCAAATTATTTGATATGAGTAATTGTTATGAATATGATAGAAGACTCTCCTTGTACAATATGTATTCTAAAAAAGTTTTTGTAAAAAGGACAAGTAGTACAGACCACATTGAATCGTCGCTGGTCCTTTACGACACCGATTCTGTGCTTCACAGAATAGTGGATCTTCGTCGGACAAATCTTCTCCCTGACAATTTGCAACACGATTGCACACTTCATTCAGTGGAATACATGTAGTATTGGCACAGGGAAATTTATTGGGTCCACACCTTCAAATCCCCCAAAAGAGAATCATCCTTACTTAGTACAGAATAAACGTTTTGTACAAAATTTCATTTGTTCTCACTGTATATTTTGGAACATCCATTCGAAATGTGCCAGAGTTTTTGCATGAATGTAATCTGTGTCTTGATTACATCCCCCATCCTTATGCTTTTCCGGAATAAATGCGGTGAGTCCGGCTAGGAACCAACGTTGTAGGACCTAAGAAATGTTAGAGCATCCTATTCAATTGATTAATGGGAATCGTTATCTTTACAACCATTTTTTATCTGTCCTTCCACACCAGATTACCCAAAAGTTCATTGACCTACCGTATATTTTTGTAAAAAAAAGAAGGTGGGTCATTGTATTTACTTTAGAGACGACGACAGAGCCATGAGAGAGACAAGAATTTTCATTTCCTCGGCTATGATTACCTGGAATAAGAGGAGTCACAGTAATAAGTTTCACAAAAGGAATTCAGATAATCTCTTATCCAATGAAATGAGATATGATGAATTAAATTTTGTACCAGGGAGTAATCGGGAACACCATACATAGTCTGCAGACTGACCCCCATAAAACTTCTTGAACAGATTCTGACATTGATCTTCCGGGACAGCCGTGGCAGGTTCCACTGCGATCAAGGACAGACCATCAGGAGTGAGTGGTGTTGTGAAGCCACCATGGAGAAGTTGCCAGGAACTAGGGAGGCCCCTTAGAAAGAATGGGAGACATGGAGCCCTACATTTTAGTCAAATGAAAATTAATTAAGAGACAATCTCTTTGATTTTTATGTAGCACAAATATAAAGTCAAACCTGTCTTACCGGACGTATGGTGTAGTCATATTAAACGGTTCAGTCAAATGGTACAACCAAAAATGAAATTTCTGGAACAACACACCATTTTTACAGGTGACAAATAATTGTGAAAAAATTACAACTTCACATTTGATCTCTGATATATGTAATTAGTTACCGTGTTCTCTTCCTCATGGTCTTTGTATGGTAGGATGTAGCTCACCTATTTGTTAGTCATTCATGAGAGTGGTGTACGACAGGTGTGTCAATGGAAAATCGGTTTCTAACGAAAGTTCAACTTACTCTCTTAATTTGTGTGAAGGAGTCAGCAGTTTTGAGACTTGTCGAGTTCAATCCCGCAACAACAATGAAAGTTTCTGGTGGTGGGATGTAATATTTTTTATTATTGGTTACGGGACCATAAACCCCACCGAATACTGCTAATACAGTTCTAGGGCTTAGGAGAACACCTGAATTAATAAATTTAAAACTTAAATCAGGAGAATTGGCTTTGGATGAACTCCGAAAAATTGCCACATTCCATGGACTCTGAGTTCTAGCATCTCTCGGATCTTCTTCAACTTTTCCACATTCCTTCAACACTTCAAATTTACTGACTAACGTCCTGTGATCCTGCTCTCCAGCAGTTGACACACTCAAAAATAACACTGTCGTCCCAAGGGCCCATACAACTGAACGGATGA
The DNA here is from genome assembly GCA_009870185.1 of Pygmarrhopalites habei. Lineage (NCBI taxonomy): Eukaryota > Metazoa > Arthropoda > Collembola > Symphypleona > Arrhopalitidae > Pygmarrhopalites > Pygmarrhopalites habei. The sequence goes on from WJFB01001871.1 coordinate 4,788, forward strand.
ACATTTTCAAGTCAAATTAGAGGAAATTAGCTTCTTCTAGGTGATCCTCATTTTAAACAGTATTCTGATGTGATTATCACATTGTGATAGACTGGATGAAAAATTGTCTCCAAAAATGACTCAGACAAAGAACAGGGAATCTAGTGCACAATTTTACTTGAGAAAACCAAGGGACGAATTTTTCCATGTTTTAAATTGAGAAAGCACACACAGGGAAAAACAAAATTAAATGTGATATGTAATTGTGGACTTTCGGAAAACACTTCAGATTCTGATGTTCAGAATGAATAAGTCGATAGGGAGGAGGGGGTGGATTCGTGCGCTTTTTTTCCTTCCTCCTTCGTCAAAGGTGTATTAGTTTTATTGTATATTAAATGATTGCAATTGAATAAGAAGCCATGATTTCAAGGTGGTTCACATTTTGTATGTGATCTGACGATGAGCATAGCTCTGAGTTGTGGCTGACGGATATAAAAACACTTTTCATCAAATAAGACAAAAGGCTGCATCGTAACTCTTCTTCCCCAAAGTCATTCTGTCTTTCTTCTTCTTTAATCAGTATATATTCTCCTCCACATCCACCCAAGTACATTTCAATATTATTTTGACTAGGTACACTACTACTATATTATAAGACAATGTACAATAATCCTCACACACTATATCTTAAAAGATGTTTTGGACTTCCTTGACGTCTTCCTAGACGTCAGGAAGAAAGCTGGGTGTGAAACTGCTCACTTTTTCAATGTATCCACAAAGTACTAGTAATAAATTTAAATTAATCATACAAGAATAATGTAATATTCTCAATTCGTCAAATTTGTTTTTTAATATAATTTTTTAAGGATTTGAACACGATTTTACAGATTCTGACGTCGTTGTGTCCGCTTTGGCCGTTCTTTGATAAAAAATATTAAATTATTTAAATTGTTCTACAATCAACCAATCCTACACAGTCATTCTGTACAAATATTGCACTAATGTACTAAATGATTATTTTAAAAAATACTAGGAATTGAGCTAACCGTGCTTTTAAAGGGGAGAATTTCCCTCTTCATTGCATTGAAAAGAAAAGCTTAATAAAAGACTAATAAAAATATAATCTGGTTTTATAAATTAGTCAATTGGATTTCCAGGTCCTTATCCGTAAAACTGATTTTCTACCTCTTATTAAGAAATACGATTTAAAAGTTAATTATTGAAGACAAATCTCGTTGAGAAATCTCAAGAGAATAAATATCACAAAAAATGCATTGTTGTTGTCTTTGCTCTTTTTCTCAAACTTTGCTGATTGCTTCAGAAGCCATCCAAGTTCCAGTTAGGCAGGCAATGACACCAAAAATGACAATAGACACGTCCTTCCAGAGGACCCATCTGTACGATCCATAGCCATTACTCCAGTTAGTCAAAATGTTGAAGATTGGGGGGAAAATGAAGGACAGGGTTGTACTCGTGAGGGCTCCAATGAGGGAGATGAACAATCCTAAATCTTGAATTAATTCAGCCAGGAGGAAAGTTATGAAGACAAGAATGGTCCGATAAGCTAATTCAGCAAATAGGTGCATCCCAGGATTTGACACAAGATATTTTATGTAAGATTTGCTCAGTTCGATTGGGACGTAAAATTGTAGAGCATAGGATAAAAATATGGCTGTGGCCATCATGAGTCTCACTAGTTCAGCTAACCTGTCATTGTAATTCCAAACAGTTTTGTTTAATTAATATTATGCTATACAATGTTCCATGTAACAAGTTAATGTAAATTTCGGTCAAAATGTTGCCTTACATGGAAGCTGTCCCCAAGGGTAAGTTGAGAGTTATACTCCCTTTCACATTTTCCCCATATTTAAGATATCCGAAAAATCCGATAGTAAAATATGCAGCGACGACAATACTCATACTCTTGTTTAGAACACCAGTCCATCCACCAAAATCTTTAGTGAGTTCAAATGAATACTGACTAGTAATTTGATTTCTTGAATGACAAATTTACACATGAGACTGCTGACTGAATATTTTAAGTAAAATACCTCTCGGATTCTTCATGGAATTTTGTAGAGGCAAAACCTTTTGATACTCAGACCCAGATATTTACACATTAATCAGTACAAATATTATAAATTCTTTCTCAAAATAATTTTTTTAAAATATGTGTGTGTAATGAAGAATTCATCGTACCATTGCTATCCCCTCAAATGCAAATATAGTTGTACTGAAAAATAATGGAAATTTTTTCCACGATGTGAAAAATATTTGCCTCTCCGCCAATGGTGGTAAATCTTGGAGGATGAATATTAAGATCATGAGTAAACTGATGGCTGTGTGGAGAGAGAGAAACAAAATTAGAATTATTGTCAAGTTATACATAAATTCTTCTGGAATGATGTGATATTTACATAGAGGTCATTGTACCTGTAAGACAGTCTGCGACCATCATGAGTGGGGCCAAATGTTTCAGATCTTGGATCCAAGAAATAGCAAATAGTGGGCAAAGTAAAAGTGCCATGCAAATTTTGGCACTAAACTTGATACCATAGTAAGACTCAACCACTTCATGCAAATTTTCTGCTACAAAATCCAGATAAATACAGCAAATACCCAATTGGGTGAAGTAGAGAAATATGTTTGTACTTATCCTGGCCAAATTTGAAAATCTTCTTAATTGGGGTGGACCAACTTTCAAGACACGAGAACAAGAGAAAAATCAGATTGTGAATAACGTAAGGTCTCAAATTGCTTATTACAAAAATAATAGCTAAAATTACCTTTAAAAGATGACTCGGCAACCTCTCCAAAACTGAGAGCCACAATCTCATTCCTCTTTGCTAATTCATTGGAGCAACTCACCTAATGTTCATTAATTTAATAATTCCACAATCACAACAAATAAAAAGTTGTCAGAATTTGGAAAAATGTACTGGTACTCACCAACATGTGCATAGTGTAAACACAAAGTGATCCCAAGATAAACGTCCCGAGGGATCCAACCAGAAGACCCGCATTCTTGAATGACTGTGGCATGGCCAAAATCCCCGTCCCAATATTCCCTTTGATGAGATGTATGATGGTGTCTCCATTTGTTGTCAGATGTTGAAATTTTTGGTCATTCTCTGAGTCATTGGATTTTGTCTTGAGTTCCCAGTGAACATCTTCATCCGCATCATTACTGTCTGTTTGATATGCGTCAACAAATTTTGTGTAGGCTTTTGAATTTTCAGCTAAAATACTGAGATTGTGAAGGGGTAAAATGAATTTTTTGTCCACTGTTCCATAATACTTTCCCTTGTCACTGTTCATTTTTTTCTGTCTCTTGTTCTTTTCCGACTTTCTCCAGGAATTCTGAACAGTGAATGCAAATTGAATGACAGTGTTTCTTCACAGTTCTGTCCTGGTCTCACAAATCTCTGTTTATTTTAAAACACACTCCACAAAACTACATTGACACTTGTGTATATGTTGTGCAGATTAAATTTTGTAAAATATTATGTATATTCTCAATAATTATTGACTACACACTCTTTTGTCTCTCTCTCCCTCCTTTGAGTGAAATAGCAAGTGAAAGAATGAGAATAACGGGTTGTAGTAAAAGTTTTCAAACAAAAGAGACTGACAAGGGGAATATTAAATTGAGATAATTACACATTTGAAGTGTGCACTGCTGTAATTGTATTATGTCACTGTGTGTGTGTGTGTTTGTGTGTGGGTTATGACTTTTTTTCCCGTAGCACAGTTAAAAATTTTGCAAATTCTTATTTGAATGAGACTAGGGCTCCTCATATGTTTGTGAGTGTGTTGTGTGGAACTCTTTTTCCAACACACACGATTGTGGATGGAACAGACAATGAATTAAAGTGTATTGTTTATTCAACTACAGCTGACTTGACATTTTAGGCTGACATCCGTTCACGAGGAAACATCATCATATTATTAAAAAATATGTGCAGAAAATGTAAATATTTAATTTTTAAATATCGAAATTATCTTCCCCCTCCTATCCAGAGTGCATTAATTCCCACACCGCACACACACACACATTATTTTACTAAATTGACTGTGTACTGGATGTTGCAGAAGAGGTTATATGTAGTTGTGACGAATGCATTACTTAAAATGAAATGTCATTGTTGTAATAAACTAAATACCAGTCAATAATCCCCCACGTCCGTCGGTCCGCAATAGAATTCTCCTATCAGAAAGTCGATTAGTGATTAGTACTTATTGTGAAGCCGTTTCATAACTACCACATTAATGACAAGCATGGGGGGAGGGAGAATGGATATTACATGGTTGTTGATGTAATAATATGAAAAGAAGAGTAAAAGTATGTGGTGGAATTGTCTTGTACTGTGGAAGACTGTCGAATAAAAAATGTTTTATTGCACAATTTAAACTCATCAAACTCATCACTTGTACTAGTTGTAAAGATCATTGTATTATATGCTATCACAGTCGGTGGTATGCTATTTACCTATGGATATAGGAGAGTGGAGGATTGATAGAGGAACATATTGTTGTGAACCCAAAAAATTATTTATTTATAAGTACACACGATTCTAGATTTTATAATATGTATCAGCTTGTAAGTTATACTATATTGATCACATGATTGAAGGATGAATTGAACAATTCCACACTCACACACATGATGATCAATGACGATGAACAAAAGACTGCCAACTGAGTCAATTTATTCATTTTTCTCAAACAAAATATAGTTTAAGTAAATATTAAAATAGAATACAAGTGCATCCACAGTGTACCGTAGTTTTCACCAAGTATACTTGGTGAAAACTTATATACTTTAACTACATATATGTAATTAAATTTGTGCACCACTACTTTAACATTGAAACTTACTGGTGTACCTGGTATGTTTGCATTGTATGTCCACGGACACTACAACAATAAGTTTATTGTTGAGGACTCGAATTGATTATTTAAATTTTAGTTTGGCAATATGTGCGGGGAATGATTTTTGCCACTGGAAATCTTGGGGAGACTGGAGAAATGGAGAAACCACACAGACTGAACCTCTGTGTTGTGTCACACAACTTGTGTGTGAAATGGAAACCTGTGGACATAAATATTTCAGGAAACTTGACAATATGAGCTTAAATAGAATAGACTGATGATGCTGACAATCAAAATATTGGATAATAAAATGAGATTATGATGTTATTTTATGTTAAAATTTCCTCAAACTCTATTTACCTATCTCTCCTTTTAAGATGTATTTACTACTGTGTGCTTAATTGTCTACTATATGTCCAGACTTTACTAGCTTATTTACCCTGTTCTTGACTACATATCATCGTTTTCATTATCATGTGAGATATGATTTGCAAAACTGCATAAATTTGCACACTGTGAGCATACGTAAGATATAAAGATAGAGAGAAAGACTACTGCACTGTATTCTTTTTCTCTTACTACTGTCATGTGAGCTTTCTCCCATTCACGAGTAAAAATCATTTTTTATTTCATTTTTATTTTGACTTTCCCTGTAAAATCGCGAGTTGGTGCAGTACATAAATTAAAATACATGTATTGGTTGTACATGTTTCCACTCCATGTGTACAAAGTGTAATGAGAGCAAGTGTTGGAGAGTCACACAAATACGTCATTTTCACCACACGACAAAAGAGGTTGGTCATGGCTAAAATTGCGGACTATAGCGTACATCCATAGTAGTACACAGAGAACATTTTAACATATACACACAATGTATAATTGTATGCATAATGTGGGGTTTCCATCCTTACTTTACTTACATCCAACATTATTCCAACTAATGATTTTGAAACGGTAAAAACAGAGTGACTTAAAACTAAAACAGTCCTCCTCACACACACACACACCTACAAAATGTACATTGTTACATTGTACACAGAGAGAGAGAGACAAGTATTCGAAACTACATAACTAGGAAATAGCAGGGAACATTAAAAATACTAAAATGGCCTTATATAATCATATACAAGTTGAGTAGAATACTTAATTTACCCCAAAAAAAGAAAGAGAAAAAAGGGATTTGAACTCAATTATATTGAATAGGAACAATCAGTCTTCCTCTAGTTTGGTTTGTCCGTATAATCCTGTACACATACCTAAGTATATGAGAACTGTGAATACATGTCGTATTTTTGGCCTTTTTCGTCTATTACTGTACTAGCAAAGACAAGAAAAGAGAGAGAGAGAGGAGCCATGGAGTCACTTTTACGTTATAGTGACAAGTCGACCTATTGTACAAGGAGTTGATGTGTACAAGTTAGTAAGTACATACTTAAAGTAGTGTGTGTTGTTGTTGTTATGTTGATAATGATACGACTGTCTATCTGTAAGTAAGGAAAGGTCTATACATACATCCATGATATGACGAGTATGTACTACTATACTACTATGTAATGTACTTACACATAACTGATGTACAATACATATTATCAGATTCAATGTGTAATTCAAATGGAGAAGTAGGTACAATAACTAAACGAGCCAAGAGAGTTGAGTCAGCAAAGTAAGGAAGGAGGAGCAATAATAATATAAGTAAGCACAACCAAGTAGCACTAAACTAACTAGAGAATTTTTAGATGGAAGGAACTCGTGGCTAGTTCAGAGCTAGCAAAAGAATTTTGCCGTAAGGTTGGCTCAAATTCAAGTCTGTGGTCTCTCCTCCCTCCTCCCTCTCTCTCGATACATGTCTATCTGTTGTGTGTGTGTGTGTGTGCGAGAGTACCAGTAACTAGTACAGGCTGTAAGGTAGTAAGTAGTTTTTGTGTCGGATAATAATATGTCAGTCAGTTTAATGTTTATACGGGACATGAGTTGGTACATGAATCTACATATGTTTCAACTCTCCTCCTTCAAACCCATCCTATAGTAAAGTGTAGTGTAGTATGTAGAGAGAGAGAGACTCGTGTACGATTTATAATAATATACACCTATAATTTTCACACACACACACATACACACAATAACAGTGCGTAGACAATACTCAGCTAAACAGTGAGAAAAGTATACAAAAAGAAACCATCCATCCATGAGTGTAGAGTGTGTGGTGGTGGAAGAAGATGAAGAGAGAAAGAGGAGAGGAGAGATTTCATCTCATTGATACTTTACACGACGACGACGACGAAACGGCATGTGTGTGTTTGTGATGCAACAATCCTCTCATCTCTTATGTATACGTGTCTCTCTCTCTCTCTCATGTATATTGTATATACATTCAAAAGAGAAGTGACTGGCAAATATGTACAGTTGAGCTGACTGGCTAAAAGAATCAGAGAGAGAGAGACAGAGACAGAAAGGAAAAAGATGGTGTATTCATTGTATTTCAGTGTAATTCATGGAAATTAGCATTTGTCTGTCTCTCTTCCCCCTTGTCAGCAATATAGTTACAGTAGTAGCAGTAGTAGTAGGGAGTTAAGTAAAGTTGGTAGAATGTATGGATGATGATGGTGAGTAAACTTTAGTTTGAACAGAAAACAAGGAACAACAACACAAGGGACAAGGGTCGTCGACTAACTAATTCTAATACAATTGCACATTTTGCAAAGAGAGAGAAAGACAGAGATGGAATAGCTATTACAATGTAACAAGGGAAAAAAAGAGGGATGATATAATAAATACAATGGGATCGTATGCTACTTAATATGCGAATAATCAAAATTTCATGCTCGGTTGCTCTAGAAATCTCTCTCTCCTGAAACGCAATCCTCCTCTTCTCTATCTTTTCTGTCGCCTTTTGATTGCCCCTACTTGCCTCTCCAATTAATTTACTGTGTGTGTGTGTAGACTGTTGAGAATAATGTCAATCAATTTTTGTTTCTGTTAAATAAATACATATTCCCCCAAATATCATTAATGATACTACATTAGCAACTCATATATATTTAGTAAGAAATGATCTTATCAAAAATATTATTCTTGTGGTGACTAAAGCTACTTTTTTTTGATCGTCTTCGAAAAATTCGGAGGGGTTGTTTCTTAAATTTGTAAGCTTGTACACAACAAAATCAGGACTTGACAAAAAAATTAGAGACTGACAAAAAAACTGAATGGGATGATGACTCATGGATGAGATTTCAGATGAAGAAAGACAATTAAAAAATAGTATGACTACAGCATCATGGTGTTTCCACATTTTCTTGGGGGACACAATATTCCCAAATGTGGAGTTTGACAGGATTACTATTAAATTGTTGTTACAACCACTGGACTGGGTATTATCCAGTGGATAATTTTAAAATACAAAATTTTTATTCCTTCATAAAAGTGTATGCGCATCCTCGCTGCAGTGATGGGACTTTGCACGGATTCTCTTTTTGGTTGGAACTCATATTTTGTTAAGATATTTCAACTCCTAATGCAAACCTCATGTCTCTAATAAAACCTTTGACCTTAGCATTAGAACCACAAGTTTCTCCGGGATTCGACAAGCGGATCCTGGAGGACCTCCAGTGGAGGTCAAGCTTGTGTGGACGCCAAAAGTGACTATTTTGAAAAATTAATGTTGAACAGTATTGAACACAAAAAAGAATACGTTTTCACCATTATGTCAACTATTTGTGTACAAGATTTCATTTTCATTGAAAAACAAACCGTTCTTGAAATAAATGTGTACCCGATCAGAGTTCTACAGACTTGTTAAGTACAAGTTCTGAAAGTACATCCAAAGAAATGTGAACAGGCACACCACTGTTTGTGGGAGGGACTTTTGTAGTAGGTCATAATAATGCTCACTTGCTGTCTGTAGACCGAGAGTGTAAAGTAAAATTTTTTGGAAACCTGTAATAATAATATTTTTGAAATTTTATTATTATACATTACATAGTGTATCACATTTACATCCTCGTCTACACTCACTACGGACACGGCTTCAAGATTTCATCAAAAATGTTTAAATTTCCGTAAATTTGTCCTATTCTTCAAGAAAAAAAATCAAGTCTCGCAGAAATCAGAGTGTTTTGTGTTGCGTATTGTGTTTTTCCGTCTTGTGTTCCTCGTCGTCGTCCTATTCGGAATCAAACAAAAATTGCCCAAGATTATCCCTGAAAACATACAAAATTGGCAAACTTATGGAGTGAAATTTTGATAATTTGTTATTTTGGATGACCGGTGGCGAGGATCTTGAAGAAAAGTCAAAAAAATAAATACAAGTGTACGTGCTAGTCAATTGTGCTAAACGATTTCATCACCGGCATTTTATTTCAATATAATATATTCTTCAAGTATTGAAAACTCGACACGTAATCAGTTTCAACAAACACATCATCGTCTATTTAAATTTCAAATACAAAATCTTGGTGAGTAAATTTTTTTTTGTTATTATTCATCCATGAGACATTTGTAATAATAATATCATTAGTAAATTAAGTACATCTGACTGAGAATTTCTAAAATTATTTGATCAACTTGTAAACAACAAGTCTTACCCAATCATATTTTAATTCCGTATATTGTCTGTTCACAGACATTTTTATTATTGTTGTTGTTGTTGAACATAAATAGAAAATGTTGTTTTATTTTTGAGAACAACACTTGCGTGTTTTAATTTGTCTATACTTAAAACAAATGCATTACAAATATTATACATATTAAGTCAATCAATCATCCTGTCTTGTATAATTCTTGACCGCTTCTGTCATTTTCCATGTGAGAAATTGTAATGTTACAATTTGGCTATTTTTCTCTCTCGAAACTTCAATTGGTACATATTATGGGAGAGGGCCAAAGGGTTTTTTTTATTCGGAGTCAACCTGGTTTTACTCGTACATACTTTTAGTGATTCATTCTACGCATATAAATTCGGTCTATCCATACATTTAGAATTCTCGAGTTACTGAGTTATTAATTTTAGTATTATTCTCTCATCTGTAAAGATGATATATCCGTCCGAATCTTGATTTTTACTTTTTGTGTCTTAAATACTTGATATTTTATTTATTTATTTTTTGACCATGTTGACGATTGACAATTCGAGGAGTATGCGACAGTAACATTTTATGGAAATTTTGTTGTTATGCAATTAAGTACTTACACACAGACTAGAGATGTAATATTGAAAAAGAGTGATGAATGCATTTTTTGTCCATTATCTTTTTCTTCCATGACCTTGATTTGATGAAAATGTAATATGTGTGTATGGAACTCGTGTGATTTTAGTATTTAACAAAAAGCACATTTAAATTTGCGAGATAAAGATAGATCAGGATCATGCATGCTACATGGGATTTTTGAGAGAGTATCCTCCTCTTTTTGCAAAAATTTCCCTCCTCATAAGTACACACTCACTCTCTCCCTTTAATTCAACGTGTGTCCTGTCATGTGCGTCTGTGTCGCCTATTTTATTACAATAATTTCAACTGTTGAAGCATTCAGTAATTTTTTTTCTGTATACAATAAGCCATCATGACGCTCATCCTCCTCCTCAAAACCCTTTATAAAATTGTACAATGAAATTATGAAATTGTACAATGGTTCCGTACAATCGTAAATGTAGTCAAACAAAATTAAAATAAGCATAATATATTTAGTAATAATATAACCATCGATATTTATTAATCTATTGTAATAGTTGAGGTTTCCATAAAAATTTTCTTCTATTTTTGTAGGGGATGGGATTGTCAGGTTGCAAATTAATTTACTGACAATTTGATACAAGATTATTTTCAACGACTGTCTGTTGTAGGTTTGTTGAAGCAATAGCCTAAATTTTACTCATTTTCTTTAATGCAAATTAATTTAAAAAATATTTCATTTGCGAAACCATTTGACAATTTATTTGTTCGCAATTTAAACAGAGTGAGAGATGTCTGTTGAAATATATATACTATTGTTTTCGTAAGAATAATTTCCAGTGTTAGTTCCAACACGTAAGAACACTTACAAATTTAGAGATGGATGGGGAAAACCTTAACTATACTATTGGTGTTTCGGAGAAGTCTGAGACACCGCATGAAGGAGAGGCAATAATAATAATAATATTATGTGTACAGAGCTCATTCTATGAGCACATATAAGACCTTATAATATTTTCTTCCTCGAACCAATTCCAATTAGCTTGCAGTCGAGAAAAGATAATTTTTAATCATTTCGTGCTCCATGTACTCATATATATACACACACACTAATAGGATACAGGAAATTCAAAAACAAAATGTCAACAAAAGTTAGTTGGAAGTAGCAACTTGGAACTGCAATGTGACAATAATTGTATCTATACTCTTTGTTATAGAGTCTACCATGAACATTCTGTGTCAACAGTATGGGATGTTTAGACGCTGTCATCGTGCATAATTAATTGCAGTGTGTATGTGATAAAATAGTCGATATGATAGTATTATGCTACTGATCTCTTGACTCTTTCATGTGACTGCATCCTAATGACTTTATTTATTTGAGGATTTTGATAGCATGGTATTGTTATAATTTGTGCTATCGTCCCAAGAAAGAGTTTTTATACATGTCATATTCATTTCCATGTAAAGTCCGAGAGATAATCCCATTGTAGATTTAGTGGTAGCTTTTACAAAGTCAAGGGGCATTCTTTTTGGTGACTCACATTATTCAAATTACTCAGCTAATGACTATTTGGAATAAGTGGAGACTGTAACAGCCAATGCACGAAACAAATCGCAATTACAATACATGTAATCATTTTAAGACAGAGAGTGAAAAAAAATCATTGTAATAAAATATACCACGTTGGTCACACACAGATTGAAATATGCATCAGTATGAGTTACAATAATGAAGAGTAAGACATTTTTGCTCGAATTCAATTCGGACAACCGGCATTTCGACAAAATCCCATAATTAGGCTACACTGTGTGAATTGAATTTTTACATAGTTAGATAGTCATGTTGTACAAATTTAACAAAAAATGCCATGTACAACTTAAATATAAGTTTTGTCAATTTCTAAATGTTTGTATGTAACTGCTTAATATAAAATTGTCTGTATTTTGAAATTGGATTTTCAGTACCTGGAAACACTTTTTATTTGCATGGACATGGCTTCCTCTTACACAAATGGCACAACGTAAGTCTAAAGAAAATTTGTCAACACTTTTAAAAATTGTAATCCTTCTCAGTATCCTTTGCCTTTTTGATTTAACCCTGAATAATTTTTGAAATTTTCTTGCATAGTACAATCTCATCATACGCAAAAGCGGTGCTTCGAAGTAGAAGTGAAAATTCGAATGAAATCGTGATGACTCGTGGAAGCCGTGGAACGTCCAGTTTAGGTGATAGTGATGGCCATGATGACACAACAGATTGGCAAGAGCTAAATTACAAACAAAAGGGTTCGTTCAAAACAATTGTACTGCTTTTTTTTATTTTGTCTTATTTACATTTTGACTATTTTAAATTGTTTGACCAAAATAAGTACACAAAATACACTTCAAATCTTAGAGGAGTAAATATTATTTTTTGTACATTTTTGGATTTCCCCTTCAATTTTCTATCCAAGTGTAACTTTTATGACAATACTCTTTTATCTCATTCCACAAAGAAGCAAGGAAAAAATGTACTCCTCTACTTTCCTCCTGCTTGCCATAGGCGTGGAATTTTTTCTACTCTGTCTCCTCTATAAATTTGGATGTGTTTAATAAAAAGGACTTCATACTTTTTCAGATTCCAATCCTTGGCATATAAATCCGAGTGCAGCAGCTGTCATTGCAATGAAATTTCCTCCTACCGCTGTATCCGACACTCTAAATGACTCAAATAGTAGTAGTAGTCATAAGTCAAGTAGTAGTGGGAAGGGATCGGTTCAAATGTCTTCATCCTCGTCATCTTCTTCATATTCTTCAACGTCTTCTGCCAAATCAGGTAAGGAACAATTTTATTATGGTAACTTTTTTTTCTCAAGAGGATTTTCATTTTGACTGACGCCTTCAAGCATTCGTATCTATCTCATTGTCAATAAAAGTCAGGTCGGCGTATTTTCATTTTGTCAATCTGGAGGTAGCGTCAACTACAGGAATGACAATTTTTTTGATCACCCTCCTGGTTACCTATGAGGAAATGTGTGCGCACGATGAGCATTGTACTCTAACCCGCATTCTAACCATTTCGTAAATGTATTGTACAATTCAATTGTCTAAAAGTTATTAAATATCGTACTTCTTGACACTTATTCAATTTAATTTGCTAGTCGGATTTGACAATGAATTTTTTAATAGTATGTACACTATATATTTACTTTTATTTATAAACATGAATTTTATTGGTTATTTTCAGAGAGCAGTTCGAGTGAGAAAAATGTGGGAATAAGCAGAAGTTCTGGTTCGGTTAATAAGAGTAATAAAGTATTCTCAGGGAGTCCCATCAAGTCATCATCACACACAAAAAGTAAATCATTCTTTCGCTATATATATACAAGACATATATGTAAATATTTAATGTACAAAATAAGTTTAGAGTAGATTAGTGTCTATTGTAATACGTCATAGTCATATGGATGATATAAATATACAAATATATTTTTTTAATTTATCATTTCCTTTCTATATGAACAATGTCCGTGAGCAGCCCTTCCGTTACCCTTTGAATAAGTATATTACGAAAATTTTCGAACGGGTTTTTCTGAATTCATATATGTGGTTGTCTGAAATGAGCTTTGTATGAGTTTGAACATATTGAACTCTTCACAATGGAAACAACATTCTTTGACTTGTTTTTACGACATTACATAAAATCGGTCATTGTTCGCACTTTGATTATTTTCTTTCGTGTGCCCTACAAAATTTCTCATTTTAATTATTATTCTAAAGTTGTCGTTGACACTCGCCTCGTGCACTTTTTTAAGGAATTATTTATTGATACAGTACTAGCTCAATTGTTTTTCACTCTTTCTATTCAAGGAAATATATCCTACCTGTCCTTTTCTTATTTTAAATCTAAAGTGAAAAATTGAAATTTCATTTTCAAAAAGTATGGCACATTCCGACTCCAGTATCTCTTGCTCTTGTTGGACTGGTCATATAGCTGGGAGTAAAACTGGTTAGCGAAAAACACATAATTGTTGATTTACTCATATTGTTAGTAGACAACCAAGATTCTGGTATATTATTATTTGTATTCGTATTATAATTTTTTTCATTGGGTATTACTGAGTGCTGTGTGGTACTTATTATCTATCTATTCTGACAACTGTCATTTTTTTAGCCTCGTAAAGGGTGTACTGTCAAAATGAACTTTTGTGGCTCACAAATAGTAATGTCAGTGGAGATAAAAGGGACAGAAATTTTACAAAAATTGGTCTGTCATTTTAAGTAAACTAATTTAAAATGAGTCATTTTAAGCACACATATGGACCTGAATTATTGTTTCTTAGTGTTCACTGTAAAACTTATGAATGCCGTTGTCAGTTTACTACACGCAATCGCCACGCTAAAGGTGCATTGATAGTCTCAATTTGAGACAGATTGAGACCGGTATATAAATATCAAGTGAAGGAACATATTTTATTGTATCAGGGAAATATCATAACAAGAATTATAGTAGGTATATATTGCTATTGAAAGAAAGTCATTTAGTTAGTAAATTAAACTGTCTTTTATACTCTTAGTATGAATTGTGTGAGTGTTTGGAGCAGGGGGTAGGATACTTCAATAGTTTTTTGGGGGCTCTAAGGTTGCAAATATATATATTATGTTCTCTCTCCTCAATAACAAAAGCAGGGGGAGCGCAGCCAGTCATCATTATTTAATCGCTTGAAAAATCCAATGATAGATAACAACGGGAAGAACAGTTTTTTCTTAGAATTAGAACTTGAATGTAAACAAATGTCGTGGATCAGTTCAGTGGCTTAGCTTGTTAAAAATATTTGGATAACTTTTTTAATTCTAGGTATGTAGGGTGCATGGAGGTCACTTTATAATGTTTTTTGTTGACTTTAAGTGCACACATTACACTGACTAAAACATGACAATGAAGGTTCATATCAATGGTCTTCTTCCTAGAAGATTTTGCGCATCATCCTCTGAGGCAACATATTTGCATCTGAAGGGTCCTGATTTAATAGTTGTTGAAATCTGCGATTAAGGTAAGGAGTGTAGTGTAGGGAAGTGTAGATAATATCAGGGAGGGAGGAAGATTGTCTATTCTGCAGTTAACTATTATATAACTTTTTGTGCAATGCTAGAATCACCATTCATATTTTAATTTCTAGGCTTTCAAATTATAATGACATACAATATAATGATTTATTTATTTATATTGTTTGCCTAGTGCAGCATACAATGAAATTAATACACAATATCGATAGCCGTACATTTAGACATTGTATGTTTATTCCATTAATTAATCAGAACAATATGTTGTCGTAGACTGTGTAGGAAGCTCATGTGGTAAACATGTGTTTAATTTGATACATCATTTCGTTATTTGCAGGTGGAGATTCGTCAAGTCTACTTCCACGAAATAACATTGGACGTGGGCGAGGACGTGGTGGGGTTGGCAGAGGACGTGGTAAGTGTTTTTTTTACTGGACGTGGTAAAATAAGTCTCTAAGTCTGATTGAGTTACCATTTGGTACAGGCCTTTATTTCTTTGAACAAGTGATGCAGTAACACTTGTGTTACCTGATTCACTTTTGACCTTTTGAGGTCAATTATCGTTCCGAAAAACAACCCTATTGGGTTTATAATTTTGTAGCTCAATCACATGGTGAGAGGTTCTGCTGCAAATTGTCGTTTTTATCCTATTTTAAAAATCACTGTCAAGTAATACTGTCAAGGAGATAAAATAGTAGTGTCAAAGAATTATTTTGAATTTTTTAGCACTATTTCGATTATATTGACTTTATTCAAAACCTTAATACAATTTTGATAAAATTAACACTGATACTTGCCCGTTTTACAGTTGTACTGATGACAAGTACATACTTTGAAACAGTTTTATGCATTAGATTCATAAAAATTTTGAGAATTAATTGTTTTAATTTTGATCTTTTTTAATTACAGGCAACTACCGTGGCAAGAATTACTATCATCATAATCAAAGTTATTATCCGGATGACTCGAGTGTAACGCCGTCAACAAGAGAAGATTACAAAGATTTCCCCCCTGATTTTACAACATTAACACCAATGTACGCTCCAGTTTCAGATTATATTATGCCCTATCTTGCGACTTTCCAACCCTCAGCTACTGCTTTCACCTCTACCTCACTTGCACCTCCACTTGAAACTGGCATTCTTACGCTTACCGCCGAAGAACAGTCATTCCCATTTGTGACTGTTGACGCAATGACGATAGAAATGGTCAAGAATCAAATGTGAGTAGCTTTTATACATTGGTATTGGAACTTTTGATTTGGAATCAATATTTACTCATTGATGAAGCTAATGCGTATTCATTTTTCTCCTTCCAGTGAGTACTATTTTAGTGAGGAAAATTTGGAAAAAGACTTTTATCTGCGGCGAAAAATGGACTCAGGTAAAATCAGAAGTTTTCATACAAGGATTATTGATTATTGTAACAATTTTTTAACAAAATTGAATTTTTCTTTAGAGGGTTATTTGCCAGTTCAACTGATTGCGTCATTTCACCGTGTCAAATCCTATGGTTCGTTTTATTTTTTAAAAAAATCCGACGTAATCCTACTTCAAAGTCCATGAAAGAGAATATATAAAGTTTTGTTTTAAAAAATAGACTACAGCGTTGTAGTAGCTGCCATACAGTCATCAGAAAAATTGGAATTAACAGAGGACATGGCCTTTGTTAGAACAGTGAATACTCCGACAAAATGGCCCATCCTGGATTCCGTTGTATTACTTATCAAAGGTAATTTAAATTGATACAGTCTATCGTTTTTCAGAGAATTTCAGAGTATCCACTCCCCACCGTATCAAATCCATTTAAACGTTAGGGAGTTATAGTAAACTTAAATACTTCCTGAAGCTAATGTGGGGATAGTTGAGTTTTAAAAATAACATGAAATTTTTCATGTTGATTTACATTATATTCGTTATGGGAAATTTTTAGCCATGAAGATTGATCCCATGTTGCCTTCTTCTTCCACTGTTGACACTGAACTAGACGATGGTATAATGTCCACAGCCTCACCAATTGACTCTGCAATTCCCTCGCCTTCCAATGTAATTAATTTGCAGTCCACAATGGTCTCAGCTAATGGGAATGAAATGTTTAATCCGAACGTGCCAGAATTTGTTCCCCAACAAATAAAATACCGTCATACGAACATACAAACAGAGAAAATCTGAGAGTCAACAGACTATACTATAATAACATAATAAGTTACATATATACAATCTATAAAAAAATAATTTTTTGAATTTGAGTCAACTTTTTCAACAAAACACGTCCTAATATTATATATGCAAGTTAATACACCTGAAAATAGTTGAATACACCTTCCGTTCTTTTTTGATCTGAGACAAAAAAAGAAGAATGAAGTTATCGCGGACACACAAATCTTATCGAAAATTTACTTCGCAAAAATAAGCTTGTGACTGGTTTTTGCTCATCTAATATTTTAAATTTAAACCTAATAATATTTATATTACGTATACCGTATATATATCCTATTATAATAGCTACTACTGCTTGTTTATTATTATTATGTAGTAGTACAATGATTATATATTGAATATTATTGTTGAGCCTAGTTTCCACACGCCTATTAGTGTTTTTTGAACGCGTGCCCAAGTTGATTTCGTTGAGAATCACCATTATCAACATGTACAGAGTACGTTTGTACAATTTATTATTATTATTGTTTTACTTATTTAATATTTACCGTGATGAACGATACATTATTTTGTGTTTTTCCAGAAGAAAAACTATTATAATGGGGCTACGATGACTATAAGTAATATATAGCTACGTGAGATGTAGCCACTATTATGTAGTCTCTATATACAACTGAAAGTATTTAACCGAGAGGCAATGCTGTCTACGCTGTGTATATGACTAAATTAAATTATTTCCTATTCCTAGGAAGGTTAGGTATTACCAGATTATATAATCTTTATGAATCTTCAATCGACTCGGATACAACCTTCAATGCACCTTGGATTTTAATCTGTTTTTTGTTTTGTTGATTTTTTGTACTACAATTATCTTTTTCAGAAATATTTCATAATAATATTACTAGAGATGTACTAGAGTGGAACTATGGATGATGTGAGCTATTAATAATTAATTTAGAAAATTTGACAAAATGTTTATATAACTAATATATATATTGTATACTTGATAGCGTGTATAGTTTGACAAATTTTCTGTATTGTTGCCTTCAAGTACTAAAGTATCCATTTGCACGTACTTGCCTTGGGAGTTTTAATAGTCTCATATTCTTATTACCACTCTCAACTCTAATAATATTCCATTACGATCATTAATTACTGTTATTATTATTCTTGTAACAAATATGAATTCATCGTAAATGTTGATGTTCCATTAGTATTTTTAATATAAAATATGTCTCGCAAGAAGACCATTATTATTATTATAAACTTTTTCCATTTTGCTTTTTACGATTGTTCTTATGAATTCACTTGGCCCTGAGAGCGATTTCAATTTTTAAGGATGATATATGTAATACACGGTCTTGACAACTCTTGAGTCGTACACGTGTTGATACTTGGGTGTCTGGCATGAAACAACAGTAATACTGTGTCAGTCAGTATTGTTGAACTGGAATGCAAGTACATGAGTAGCTTACTATACTTTATAATACTTAAAAGAATCTGTACTTTGTCGAATAATCCCAACTATGTGCACTTGTTACGTATTTTAGTGCCTGTCTACTTTCTCATTAATTATTTACTTACTAATAAGTATATATTATTATATTTTGTAGTTTATCATAGGTTGTTCTCCTTCTTTGGTCTCTTTAGTGATATGAATTACTATGATACATATATGGCAAACGATAGCGACAAACAAGTAGTCTCCATTCAACTAATCACGTCAATTCTTACAAATCAAAATATATATCGTTATAGAAGTATATATATTACAATGTACATAACATAGTGCAGTACTGCTATTATTTTCAATCAACGGTTGTATTTTAATGTTGTACGTGCTAAAAAATCTCGGGAAAAGAATCACGATTTACAATGATAAAAAAAAGATGATACATGTGTATATTATATTGTGAGCTTTGAACTTTTTTCACTCAATTAGAATTAGTTGAATACATATTATAATTATTTAAATACATAAAAAATAAACGAAGAGAGCACACGTCAAGCTATAGTCGTGGTTTAGTCATGTGGCTTCGTGTCGAGTGTAGAAACAAATGAAAAAAAAATTAAACTGGATATTAAATATTGAAAAAAAAGATAATAATATAAAATATATATCTATATCATGATAACATACGTTATTTAAATATCAGTGTGGAAGACCACATACAATAAAAATAAAAAAGATATATATATTTATGGGAATGTATTATACATAGATTGTATAGATTCACAACGCGTACCGAGGTACACTAATAATGACGGCAAAGTCATGAATATTGTCAAAAGATGAAACTTTATAATTCAATATTTCTTCTCAATGTAGATTGTAGGTTATAGACTCGAAAATGGGACATAGTATTTGTGTACACGACGATACTTATTATTACACAGATTACTGAAATATTATACATATGTTGAATGGTATGTGTAATGGAAGTCTCCTCATGAAACATGTAATGATGGGAAAAAACTATTTGATATGAGACAATGGCTACATACCGAATCCGAATTTCTAATGGTAAATCTTACGAAAGGGGAATGTAGGTATAAAATCAAATTGATTTAATCAATAGATTGCACGCATAAATGAAATGAAATCACATAAAATTAGTGATAAAAAGATAATTATTGTGCTCCATACATGATCAATACGAGTGTTATAAGTTATAACTTCAACAAATTATAATAATAATGTGAGATTGTTAATATTATTCGTTTACTCGTTCTTGTGTTGTAATAATTATCTATCTTAAAAAATGTATATATATATATATATATATATATTTGATGCTGTTCATTGTTAAAGTTTTCACGTTTTCGCAAATAATTATGAATTTAATATTATTACTACGATAGAACTTGATGAATTTATTTTAAAAACTATTATTACTAATAGGTATTTGTTGAGGATTTTGTGCTCGTGAAAAATATACTGTTGTAGATTTACAATTGTATTCAA
>WJFB01001872.1:0-24966 GCA_009870185.1 Pygmarrhopalites habei
GGGAGCCAACGGAGCCAAAATGTTTCTCAACTTGAGTGCCTCATCATAATCTCATTTTATACCTTTTTGAAGTATCCCATTCAGGCTTGACTGACGTAATATGCTTCCTACATTTAATTTTTTTACAATATTATTATTATCTCTGATTGATTTCAAACCAATGTTGAATAATTAAAGATTTAGTACGACCAATGCCCATTGTGCATTTTGTACTGCATATTGATAACTTGGACAAGGAACATAGGACAGTATAAACAGGATCACTTTATAGTATGTTCTTGACAAAATATTTTCATTTCCTGCCATAGCATTTAAGAACTTGGAGCGATCGACATGTAGGTTGGGTGCTGTCAAGAAAGGAGGAGAGGGGGTTAGAATAAGAGATAATTTAGGTAAAATCGATTTTTATGCTGGGTCACACATCACCTTGTAATATATTGTTCTGCTGAATCCGGTCTGGGGTCTACAGCATGCGATTCGGATCGGGAAAAAAACAGATACACTCAAAGACGAAGAGCCCTCCTGAACTCACGCAATGAATGATAAGTGTTTCGTATCGTGCTATGAATATTTAACCAGAAATTAAGGACACAGTAGTATAGACACACCTATCTAGTATTATTATATGGACATATTGAGCTTTTTGCATTGTGTGTGGACGTAGAGTTGTCTCTTGGTTGTAAGTGTGTGTGTCCATCCACATAGTACTCCATGTCAATCCCTCCCTACAGTTGAGACAGGGAGACAACAGGGTAAAAATACAAAAATAAAACCCCCGAGTGGTTGTCCGACTAAACCGAATCGTCAACCAACACAGCATAACACACACAAAGATAATAAAAACAGAAAAGGTAGGATTGGCAAACCAAGAGAGCTTTGTATTGTAGCCTACTATAAGTACCTACATAGAATTTACCTTTCTATACCTACACTGCACAATATGTTGTCTCTCTCTCGTCCCTCAATTAAATGGACTCTAACCAGTAGTTATGTATTATTTTCTTACACGCTCCAACTCTTTGTATCCTCTCCCGGTTCTGGAACAGACTTGAGGTATTGGCTGCCCTATTTAATGTACACTTTGATACACAGTACAATATACAAGAGTGCTTTCCCTTCCGTTCCTCACCCACAAACCAACGAACGTAGGACATTGAGAGCTTGACATTCGAGCTATTATGCATTAATTATGATTACTTCAGTCATGAAACCGTCCATCAGTTCAATTCTATCTCCTTTTTCTCTCCACACACACACACACTCACTCTCTCACTTTGTGTGTATAACTTCTGTCCCTTCATAGACACGGTGAAAGTTTGAAAGTTTGATCAACTGTATGAACAAATAAAATTTTTATTATTATTTTATCCCTCCTATAAATTACAATTGATTTGAACAATTGTTATCGTTTTGACATTCCCAAAAAATGAAAGGGTTAGTTAGTCCTCAAACTATTTTCAAAGCAATCCTAGTCCTCATCATCAGAGTTCACATTGTTCAGTGTACCAGTGCAAAGTTCCTCTGGCAGGTCATCGACAGGACGATAGAGAGAAAGACTCCGACGAAGGGAGCCGACTGGAACCCGTCCAACTGTCCTCGCCTCATCTTTCATAATAATCAATCTTTAGTTCCTGAAGAATTTATTGGGAACAGATCCGTCACTCTTGACTTGACTGGTGTGAACGAGCCAAATTTTAGATTTCGAAACATGTCGGATGCCATGCATTTCTTGTCATTCGAGGTCAATGAGACAATCAGACTGGGAGACACTACACTAGATTTAGCGATGGGGAAAGGTGATCCAACAATGAGAAAATTGTATGAACCCTGCGTCAGTGTCATCAGTATTGTCAATACTACAAACATGAATTTTAACAAGTTGGAGTTGAGTAAACTGATGATAGAACTACTCCAAGTAAGTCACTCTTTTTTTTTTTTTTTGAAAAAAACAAGTTTCATTTAAATGAAATGGGCAATAATTTAATGGGAATTTGTTCATTTTTTAAAACTTAGTTTAATACACCGGTCAGAAATCGGTATCTCATTTTGGTTCGACTTGCTGAAAAGGATGAGGAACTATTCGATTGTGCCGTATTCAAGGGAGCTGCGGAGTTTCCAACTCGGAGAATGTCAATATGGGAAATGCTTCTATTTGACTTTTTCACGGATGCTCAGGTCATCCAGGGAGTAGCCGCAGAGCATCACAACAAGGGTAAAAATACTCTTCGAGTTGGACTTGACCCAGGGATGTGGGTCTGGTTGTGTGATGACATCATTGAAAAACTGAGGGAGAAGAAAGAATGTCTCGCTCAAAATAAATCCAAGGAAGAGTGTCGGATATGGAAAAAATTATCGGAACACAATGGAACTTGTGAAAGAGGATTTTCTCCACGTCACTGAACCCCTCTCTATTGTGATGAACTGAATTTATAAAAAAAGACTGTCCATCTTTTTGTTTCCATTCCAACATTTTCTGTTTTCCTTCCCCTCAACTACACACTCTTCTCAGCCAAAAGTCCAAACAGATTGTCACTTTTAGTGGACACCATTTTTTCGCAATATTTTGTGAAATTCTAATGCTAATTCCTTCATGGGTGTTAAAGAAATGTCGTAAATGACCAAATCAAACAGAAGTACTTTTTACAGTGGTCCAGCCCCTGGAGACTTGCCATCCGTCCCCAACAATGACACTGAGACTTGGCTTACAGGTATTTTTTAAAATAAAATAATTGTAGTATATTGTACTTGACAATTGAAAGGCTGAATTTTAATACGCTTTCATGTGACAAATAGATCCTCTTCTAATTCTGATTTTCACGGAAATTATCCCTGACATTGCGGCATTCATCATTTTCCTCATGTTTCTCACCGTCATGGCTGTCGGAGTCTCCCTTCTCATCAAACATGTCAAATTGATGTATTCAAGTAAGAATTTTTTGAATTGTTTATTGAAAAGTCAAGAAAAGGTTTAAATATTGTAATTTTTTGTAGGACGTGTTAAACTGAGACCACTAATGTTACGAAAGAAACGAAGACTGAAAAGGAGGAAAAAGGTAATTGAAGAGGAGGAGAAAGTAGTGAGTTCAAGTGAACCTGAGTCTTTGCCCTCACCAACGAATAAACCCAGGAAAATGCCTGACATCAAGTATGAATTTAACATTAAATTAAAATATTCAGTATTATCCAAATTACAATTTATTTGGTGTATTTTTCCAGAAGAATTATTGAGTATGGAAGGTTGTCCAGTGGAGTGGGTGAAAGCAAGAGGGATAGAAATCATGACAAAGATGACCATCACCGGAAAGATAGACATTCTTCAGCAGGTCGGAAAAGACGGACAACTACAACCAAAGAGGAGGAGGAAGTTGGGATTTTGACAGGGACAAAAAGAAAAACTCCAGGGTTGAAGGAAGGGAACAAGAAACCACGTCAAGTGAACAAGACATTCAGTTTGAAGACACAACACATCCCCAAATTTTTACAAAGAGTTCATATAGAACATTTGTTAAGCCTGATGTTAGGTAGAGACTATTAATTAATCGCTTTGACTAACCAATAATTATTTCTCTACTCTTCTCATCAGTCCAAAAGTGCATTTGACAATACGTGAACTGCCTTTCTCTTTCAAGTTTTAAGATAGTTGTTAGGTGTTCGTTTTCAAAATAAAAAGGTGTTAACCATCGAACTTTGAACTCACCAGTGCTTTTAGAGATCATAGTTTTTGAGATGATGATGACTTTGTCATGGAGTCTGTATGCTTTTTGTCAACAAATCTATTCTATTCTAAATGGGGGTTATAATAAATTATTTGTTCACATGGCCAGCAATACACACGAGTGTTCACACATCGAATGACATCATATTTCAGCATTTGAACATGTAAAAGAGTTTTTCTTGTGCAAATCAAACGTGATGGAAGCAAAATATGGTGGAGGGAGGAAAAGATCTTCACTTCTCTTCCCTTACGAAGTACACACTTTAATCTAAAAAATATTCAAAATTCTAGAAGAATCTTTCCTCAGACTTTTGGTGAAAGGAACAGTTTTCAATTTAGCCCAAAATGAAATTGAATCATTATTTTGTGTGTGTGTGTGTGTGCAG
Organism: Pygmarrhopalites habei; assembly: GCA_009870185.1. Taxonomy (NCBI): domain Eukaryota; kingdom Metazoa; phylum Arthropoda; class Collembola; order Symphypleona; family Arrhopalitidae; genus Pygmarrhopalites; species Pygmarrhopalites habei. The sequence continues at coordinate 4,102 of WJFB01001872.1, forward strand.
CCAGAGTCGGAAAGAGGAACATTTATTCAGTTCATGGAGAAATCTGGAACAAATGCCATTCTTATTGAAGCCCTCAGAGCTTTGTATGAATGCCCAGAGAAACCGGACACTCCGATCCTTTGGCTTGCAGATTATTTCAGACAATTTGCACCGAACAGAAGAGACTCCCTCAAGGAGACAAAAAATTCTCTTCGTACTTACCTCCTTGACCTGGAAGCCCTGGTGAAAATATATTCCAACACAATCATTTTTAACCCCCACCACTTGTATCATATATTATAACCCACACTTCGTGTACTGGAAATTTTGGCAGTAGATTTTGCACATGAAGGATGAGTTACATGAGAAGGAAGGGATGTTGAGAAAACTTCACAAATTACCTGAAGAAGAACCTTGTTGCTTACCTGACAAATCCGAGATTCAACAACAACAGAAGTTTGAAACGCAGTGGCTCATCTCTCCTGACCCATTTATCAAACCAAGTTGTTCAGAAGAGGAATTACTTCCTAAACAAGATGCAGACTTGTCCCATGATTTGTACAGTATGATTCATCCTCCTGGACTCTTGGGTGAAGATGAGGGAGAAGTGGAAGAGGGGGAATGGATTAATGTTTGCAATGTCTACAAGAAAACTTCACAACTTCCCAAAACTGAATCGTTAAGTTTCTCCCATTTTGGAAAATATTATTTTACAGTAGGAAATTAAATAAAAATTCCATTCTCCTTCCAGCCAAGAAAATGAAAAGAAGGAGGAGGAGAAAAACGAAGAAGAGGAAATGAATGAAGAAATTCTAATTGAAAGTGAACCAATTGATCCAGATAGTCTACCACCCAATTACTGGATTCCTGGATTCACTCTGGAAGCCCAACCTCAAGACCTTGCCCCAGATGAGTCCGAATCGGAGAATCAAATTGGTTACTACAGACCATCAAGGGGTACTTCCTCCTCCCGTTTCCTTCCAAGACCTCAAAGACCGGACATCATTTATGAAAACGTTTGGGAATTTTTGTTGAACAAAATTGATAATAAGGGTAACTCACAAGACAATATCATCCCCGGACCTTCATCCGCAGAAGAGGTGGATATTCAAGAAGAAGAGGAGGACTCACCAGTGAAACATTTACAAACTTCTTTGAATACCCATCGTGAGAATGAGAAGAGAGGACAATATTTCTAATTTTTTAAAATGTCTAGCAAATAAATATTTTAATTATTAATAAGTATGTACTATTCTTTGTAAGTACGGACATTATAAACAATAAAATGTGTACAACATTTTTTTAAAATGACAAAATACTATTACATTAGAACAACTTTTGTAGGTAACATGTAAGTAGACTCTCTTTTCAAAATATTTGATGCATTTATGGATGAGTGGAGATTCTCCACTGGAGAACGACAAGGACGACAGAGTTTACAGGATGGCTGTGTGGACGTCGGCACACTCATGAGGAAGCGGGACATCGTAGTCTGTAAATAAATTAAAATGCTAATTAGTTAACTTAAGACTATTTTGCTGTAAGTTTTTTGAGGCTGGCCAAATAGGACCTTGGAGGAGGAATGAGAATCTGGAAGAGATGAAACCCTCGTAGGACGTATAGTTGTCATCAATTTCTCCAGTGTACATGTACTTGAGCAGGGCTTCCATGTCGTCACATGTCATATCATTGATGACAATCGGACTCGACTCATTCTTAATAAAGAGGAGACGACGAAAATGTCCACTTTGTGCTTTGAGGACGAAGGAGTGGACACGAAATTCTTTACCTCTACACCGGATTGTGACGTCACTCTGTTTCCCTGTCCTGTACAGGGACGCCATGTCCACTTCGTTGACATTGTAAAAGTTTCTGGAGGATATAATTGTTTAATTATTTTAGCTTTTAAAAAAATTTTAGATGTAGAAATGAAATTTGTACAAACGACTTTTCCTCACTCTCGACCAACTGATCGTTGTTGCACAAGCCATTGATCATCCTCATCCTCCTCATCCATATTTGAATCATTTTGTTCATCCTTAAAAGAGACCCTTTTGACCTGTACTGCCATGTTGTTGTCACAATCTTTGAATTTCCGAAATCCTCCACCACCACCAAACGATCCCGAGTCTCTAGTGTCGTCGATGACCTGATGTTCTATAATGGCATCCAGTCTTTTGTCTGGACTGGACAGGTGAGAGTAGTCGTTGAGATTCCTGGACATTTTTCTATTATTACTAAGAATGGACTCTCTCCTCGTCCTCACTGTTTTGTTGATGGGTGTTGTGGTCTCTCCATAAACTTTCCGGTTCGTTTTCATCCGGGGCACTTGATCATAGGCTGTTGTGATGATGGTGGTGGTGGTTGAAGAAGAGTCATTCGAACTATTACTATTACTATCATCTGAACAATTCCCATTTTGTCTGTCTTCTAAAGCTAACTCCACTTTGTTGGTGGTATTCATGGACGAGTCATTATCACATCTCTCCCCTCTTCCTCCACCTCCACCTCCTCCCCTATGATTAGAGGTCAGAGCCAATGAGGTGGACATTCTGGACCAAAAACTGGACGTTCCACTCACACCCTCACACATTTTATTCCGGACGACCATCTCGGGTGAATTTTCAAGGTTTGTGGAGAGGGTGGTCGTGTGGACTTGGTATTTTATCCTGGCTTCCCTTGATGGCCACATCTAGAAAAAAATCGAAGATTTGGAAAATTTAGTATTAGTTAAAAACACGGATAAGCACTTTGTCACTCACCCTTTTCCAAATGTTGGAGAGGAAGCTGGAAGTACTTGACATGCCTGCAGTGACAACCGTTGCGGCCAATGGATTTCCATTGTCATCAATTAAATTGTTGTGGTCTGCCATGGAGGACAAATCTCTAGAGAAAGTCCTCTCCAGCAAAAATCTGCCGCAAAAATTAAACGATTGGCTAAAAATACAGCTTTCTCTTATTTTCAAAAAAATATATTTTGGCGCTCGTCCATTGGACAAAAATCACTGAAAGAGAGTCTCTATGGTATTCTTCTGGATGGGACTAAAAAAATGAAGGGGAATCTGGTTTGTGTCTCCCGTAAAAATCTTACCAACCTAATATTCCAAGTTAACATGACTCAGTTGTGATGATGCTTTGAAGGGGATTTCTCCAATTCCTCACACGAAATCCTTCAGTACGAAAAAAAATGTGGAGAGAATGACCAAAATGTGTTGGAGTGAAAGAAGGAGTAGACATGCAGAAGGCTTGTCAAAGACTGGCCACTTGGCATTTGAAACCATTTTAAATTTATTCCTCAATAAAAAAAACTTCTCGGAGTCAGGTCAGAGCGTTAGACTTTTATCTAGTGCAGTTCTCATTACACTGGATGTTGAATAATTCTTGATCCCTGATAATGAAAAAGATTTGGACGTGGCCGGAATATAAAAAAAAACTTTCTCTCTCAAAGAGAAAGAGAGGACTGAGAAAGCTCGTTTATTTCCAATCTCATTTCCATTTCCATGGATGTGTGCGTGTGTGGATACCTTTATATGGTGTGTGTGTGTGATGGAATTGGACCGTTGGCCTGTAGATCGTAAACTGCAGTGCACCAGTCTGTCTTCTCCTCCCTCCTCCTCTTCTATCGTACTCTCTCTCTCTCTACAACTAAATTTAATGCACAGTCAACGCTATATTTCACAATTTTAAAATAGGCATGTACATTCACTCACTCACACCGTCACACACCTACGTAGTAGACACTTGAATAGAGCCCAATTAAATTAATTTACACACTCCCATAAAAGCAATTTTTATGTTCCCACTGACCAGAATGTAAAAAAAATGTTATGACTCTCCATTTCAATATTTAGCCCATCTCCTCCTCCTCTCTCCCTCTCTATCTGGATTATTAGCCTGGATCGATTCTGCAACCTGGCACAAACCGGAAACGACAAGACTACACTGTAGAGAATAAGAAAATTCCCTACCTCCCCAGTACTCCAAAGTTAAGATGAACACACACACAAAAGTGACGAGAGTCCCCAGTTCCGCACAACCACACTGACAACGGACAAACAATTGACAAAGTTGGATCCTCACTCAACTATTCACGCACCTTCGAACTTGAAAAAGTCGATTACACATATCCTTCACGAGGTAATGTGAAAAAACCAACACACACACACACAGTCGTCCCTCTGAGCAAACAAATATCAGAGAAAGAGAAAGAGAGAGAAAGAGAGTGGATTACAGGTACAGTAGACTTACTTTGGTTAGGGAAAAATCAATACTTTGGACTAAAATTGTTGTTGTTTGTTCAACTCCCTTCAACGGTTTGATGGAGTAGTGGAGGAGGAGGATCCTTTTTTGTCCAGGCTACATTTGATTTTCTCAAGTCCTCCTCCTCTACTCTCTGGAATTTGGAATGTCGACGAAAGCCTTTGACTCCTGGAAAAGTGCACAGAACGGTGGGGGGATGAAGGATGGAGTGAAAGCTTAGTAGCTTAGAGTCGGACAGAATCCCAGGAATGAAGTGAACCGATGTCGGTTTGAAGGAAAAAGGGGAATAGAGAAAGAGAGAGAGTGTGTGTGGAGGGGAATAAAGGTAAAAAAGTTATTTTTGGGGAGGGAGGAGGAGGAGGAGGAGGAGGAGGAAAATGGACGACTCCTGCAAGTCCAGAGGAGAAAAAGCTCATTAATTTGGCTGCCATGCTTTCCGCTCCCTCCTCTCTCCCTCCTTTTCAACATTCACCTTGATTTCGGCTGTGCCGGAAGAGCCAAGGTTCTTTTTTGTCCATACTTCGACTCTTTTTCTCTCAATACACTCTCGACTCCCGGGTTTCTGTGTGTTTCTCCTGAACAGCGGAGAGAAAGAGAGAGAAAGAGGGAAGCCAGGGTGCAACAAGTGGGTCCTCGATACGTCATCGTTTGGTTACCTTGACGCTCAATTAGGTCAATAGCAAAACATCAGGACCACTCCGGCTTCCCCCTCCTCCCTCATTCTTTATGTGTGTGTGTATGTGGGCTGTGTGTATTTTATCCTGATTGCTCTTTTTTGTTTGTATGTACAACTCCACTTCCAGCGCCAGCTGCAGCTGGCCCATCATCATCACATCGCCTCTCGTCATGGGGGGACGTTGGGTGAGACACTTGAATTTGTGATTCTTTCTATTTTCTCACATTTTTCTTGTTCTCCTCCTCCTCCTCCTCCTCCTCTTCCTTCGATTGTTCTTCTCTCCATTTCCGGCTGCCAAAGTACAAAAGACTGGAGTAAAAAGGAATAAAAATGGACTCTCATTAAGGATAATAATACGAAATAATCCATTAGAATACTTTTAGTGGAGAAAAAGAAGGAGGATGGCGAATGAAAATTTACTTTTGTACGTGAATTTGACGGGAGAATTATTTTACATTGTGGCTCATCGGATCAAAAGTCAAAGGGTCAAAGTTGAATTGGCTCAAAAAGTCTTCAATGACCTAGGCCTTGCTATTTGTTCTCCAAGTCGGATCCAAGCACTTCTATCTGGAGACCTTTGTCTTGTCTCCATGAAATTTGACACGGTCAAAATGCTCATGGATCAGATTGGTAAGGTTTGTCTTTTGAAGCCAGGGGTCTGATTCTCGTACGACTTATAAATTATCTCAATATATTATAGAACAGTGAAATTAATTAGTGGATTACAAAATTGGAAGTGATGTTACACACAAAATATTTGTTTGCTATTTTTATTATTATTTTCTGTTATTTCAATTGTTGAACCAAGGTTATTAAATTTGTGTTTATTTTATACCCTTGTGTTAAACCAAGATACATGGATAACTATTGTAATCTATGTATCTTGGTTAAACGTACGAGAATCAGGACTCAGAACTGCAATCCTTGAGGGGGAGGAGCTTTGATCGAAGTCAAAGTCATTTGCCCACGAGAGTTGTGCTCAGGCCTAGTCAACTTTAATGGTCAATTAAATCTAGTTCAGAGTAGTGTCAAGTGTCAATTCTTGTCATAAACAGTCATGGAGGGGTCCAGGTCAAAGGGTAAGTAGTCAATTTGTTGTTTTTATGTGTTTTGTCATGGTATTTTACAATGAAAATCAACACGTTCTACAATTCGTTTTTCCTGTATTTTCAAAGGATCTCGCAAGAAAAGAAAAGTCAATTACAACGAATACTCCGACTCTGATTCTTCGTACAATGATGACAATACGAAATGGTATTACACTGAGAGACCCGGCAGTAGTACTAGTAGGACTACTGGAGTCTCGGAAATCGAATCGTCGTCTGATAGTTACCACGAGGTAAGTATACATTTCATGAATATTTTTTGAATTGAAATTAAAAGAAAGAAATTGAAAGAAAAGTGTTTCTTTTTCTTAAAGAAACGTGACTCTTAATATTCATTTTTTTTCATTCAACAAGAGTCAGAATCTGAAGAGTCTATCATTGAAATTGATGTTGAACAAACGAAGGATGATCTCATTTCTAAATTGAAGAAAGAGAATGCTGAGTTGAAAGGAAAAGTTATGTTACTTGAAAGTCAAATTAATTGTATGAGTCAAAAGTCGGTCTCTTCAGTAATAGATGTTACTAAAGAGGTACGTGGATACTTGTTGTATTGTGTATATGTATGATGTATGTAATTAAGTATTTGTTGTTTTTTTAAAATAGAAAGTCGATTCGTTCATAGCAGTGCCAAAGTACTCTAAGGTTGTGACGGATGAGGGTACAATCCTAACAATGGATTTTGAGGGCCAATCTTATTGTTATTTCTTCTGTAAGAAGACTGATAGCATCCATACAGATTGTCCACTACTACTCAAAGATGGGATTATACAAGTCAATAGATTAGATGCAGTTTCAATAATGACAGGTAAATGACTAGTATTATGAGAGTAGTATGTATAATTATTATTATTGTGTGACTAATTACTTTACACATGCTATTATTTTTTTAAAACAGACAACGTATATTCATGGAAGGATACGGGTGGTGGTGTTCGTTTTGGTCATTCATCTGGTGTGTCAATGTATAGTCACGTTGGGGAGAATTTGTGTGCTATCTCGCAAGGTTTAACAGGAATTATCAAACAGATTGAAGATGACGTTAGTTCGACGCCAGTCACAACAGTCTGTGGTGGCTCAAATTCTCCTCCTTCCCCTCCTTCGAATGGAAGCAAGGAGCCTGATGATGGCGATGGTCGAGAACCTCTTCCTCCTCCAAATAACAACAACCATAATAATATTTATACTGGTTGTGGCTCGACATTATTTGCTCTCTTGAAACAGGTGATAATTTGAAGTTTACCATTTTGCATTGAAATGTATATAAAATTACTGTTGATAATTTAAACATGACTCTTTGCTTTGATACAGTTACATGGGATTGACTATGCTTCTATTCGAAAGATTGTTCCCTGCTTCAATACTTATACTTCTGAGGTCATAAATCGATTCGTTCGATTTTATTCAGCCACCTACAACATGAAGTCAAATTTTGAAATACATGTCCCTCCGAATATCTCTAAATTGGCTGTCAACATTCTACTGTTGTGTGATCATCTGGATATTAAATTGGAGATTCCATTAGACTGTTCAGCCATTAATGATGATGAGAGCAAATTCAACTTGAAAGATGAAGTAAGTGATATATATATATAGATAATCACGCATCACATTTGTATTAAATTTTAAATATATTTTGCAAGTTTATTTAAGTATAGAAAATTATTTTTACAGCTTCTTCAAATGAAGGAGAGGTGCGTCATGATACGAGAGGAGCTGAGACAATATACAGTGAAGAATTATTCGGTTCATGAAGTTCTTATGTCAATCATAAAATCTGTATTACCAATTTACATGGAGGAGGAGGACAGGAGTGAGATTCTTCAGTTGTATGAGTCTGTAGCTAGCTACAAGACTGTCAACTGCAGATATTAGTAAGTACTGTCATGTACATGATAATTAAATACTTTATTGATGTCATAGCAAGGAATTGTAACACACACACACTATTTATAACATTGCAGAACAAGTGAAAGGTGTATACCCTGAAATATCAAAACGTACCATCGCTCAAATCATTTACAAAATGGCAACTGACTGTACCCGATTTTTCACATTGGTGCTATCTCTTCTGAAACTAAAGAATTATTTGGATTTACGTGATGAAAACCAAAGGAATGAGAGCGATAAAGACAATTCTCTAGACTCTGACGAATTTCCTAGGTACTGCTAAAGATTATTTTTTAATTCAATACTGTAACGACACTGATTTTTTATGTACATTTCTGCTGTTTTTTAGGAATGACGCATTATTTACTTGTGAAATCTGCAACAAGAAGTTTTACCAGAACAAAACTTTATCAAATCATAAGAGAGTTCATAACGGTAAGGATCTAAATATCATAACTATTCCAATGCACCCTACAGAGTCATACCGTTTCTCTAAAGTTGAACATGAGTTCTACTTTGTGACAGGTACTTCCTTTGATTGTACAGTCTGTGATAAAAAGTGTAAAACTCGGAACAACCTACGTTCCCATATGAGGTCGCACACAGGTCAGTAAAATTATTTTGTAGTCCCAAAGTATTGACTACGATGCACCTGTGTCCATCTAAGCTGTCCGCATGTATAGCAATCAATCTGTATTTTTTACTTTTCGTAGGTGGGAAGCCGTTTCGGTGTACGAAGTGTGGACGCCAATTCTCCCATTCAGGAAACCTGACGGCTCACAACAAAAACGTTGACTGCCTCTCCACCACAAAAAGAATCCGAAGAAAACGAAACAAAAAGTCCAGAGGAAAAAGACATTAATAACATTTATTGCTTGATTCTATAGTTTAGTTACTCTAGAACCTTTTATGATCACCAATTTTTCTTTATTTTTCATTTCTACATTACTTAATGTAATCGTTATTTTCTCGAACCAAAAATGGTCAAAATAAATACTGTCTGTCCCATGTTGGCAACTGCCAAATAAAATAATGCCATGAAAAGCACAGGAAAATTTATTGAGAAACAATGACAAGTCTCACACTATTACACAGTTTCATAATTGCAGCTCACTGTTCCATTATGAGTGTCAATGAATATTCCCTGGAGAAATTGTTCGAGTTGACCATGATTGCGACCAAGTACCAGTTCACCATGTGTCAACATCCACGTGATATCTTGTTAATTGTCCTCAATCATCTTGATAACCTACGACGTGTCCTCACTGACCTCAATGCTAGGTACACATAAAATTTTGTACTGTCCTAGTAGTCATTTCATGGCTAATTTGAATAATTAATTAATTATTGATTTATCTATTCATTCCAGTCGACTTGCTCAAGATCTTCATAATATTCTCATCATCTCTTATGGGAGGTATATATATACATACTGTATATATAACTTAAAATGAAATTTTTGTTTATGTAAAACAGTCAATAACTATAAAAATACGTTAAGGGCTCAAGTGGCGGAGATGAAAAATTATCTTAATTCTATTCGCAATTACGTCCAGGTAGAGTCATATTTAATCAATAATAAACTTTTGTTGTTACTAAATTGATTGGAATTAATTGTATCACAGGAAGTACGACTCAAAATGACAAATTTGATCAAAATGGGACTTCAGACACTCAACGGAGAATTTGTGACTCATCCTCCTGACTTTTGGATCCATCCAGGTTTTAATTAATGGTTGTAATTAAAAACTGTAGTAGTCTCTCTCCTTTCATAATTTTGAAATATTTTTTAAAATTTTTTGATCGAAAGATTGTGTGAAGCCAGGGGAAATCGAATGGAAAAAGAAAGCTCGATTTGGACAAAAAGCGAAAAAAATTCTAATTACTTTTGATGCTCAAAATTCTAACGCAACACATCGTCTGCAACATTCTCTCTCTCTTAATGGTCCTTTCAAAATATATTTATTTTTAACCTAAATACAATTTGTGTAGTGGATGTTGAATGAGATTTTTTGGGGGGTTCTATTGAACAGGAAGTCGAGTGATATTTCTTGGAAATAGTATTTATGACCGAGAAGGCCCTTCCATCAACTATGATGATCATCAAAGGGGTATTTTCAAAAGATATGACATTTAATCTAAATATCGAACAGGGTCATTGTCCCTTTTTCCTCTTTTTGACCAAAGCAGAAGGTGAGGACTCATGGGGAAATCCCGTTCAAGAATCAGATGAACAACAACAACGAAGTACCCATTCGAAGTCCTTAGCTCAACTCCCTGAACAAGATGAAGAAGAAGATTTCCTGGATGTTTATCAAGCAGTTCAAGGACTTGACCTTTGTAGTCAACTCTTGGGGTGTCAAGTGGGGTCGGGGGAGGGTGAAAATTCTAAATCCTTCAACTTTCCATTTCAACGATTGACGGGAGAGGAGGATTTGTTGGGAGGAGAAGAGAAAGGGAAAGGGGAGGACAATAAAACTAAATTTCCAGGGAAAAGTGAGGATGAGTTGCTATCGGGGATTAATGTGGTCAAGATTGATGCTCGGAGTGGAAGTTTGGCTGGTACATAAATAATTTTACTCAACCTATAAACAGTGAAAATTTATTAATAACATATTTTTGAAATAGGCTTAGCTGCCATTGCGAGACAATTTGACGTGGACCAAGAAGAAGACTGTAAAGAAATGAAGGAAGAGGATGAGAATAACATGTTCAGTGATCTGTAGAATCCGCACATCTTCGTAGACAATTAAATATAATATTTGATGTGTAAAAAAATATATATTTAAATTTTAGTCGTTATCTAAAAGAAATACATAGTTAAATTTATGATTGTTAAAGTTTGTTCACTCTCTCAAGAAAAAATTGAGTAGGAATTTACATGCAGAGGTAGGGAATTTCGAATAAAATTGTACATGAATAAAGACAATTTCACTATAGCAATCAAGATTATTTATTTACAACTGGAAAATAGCTAGAGAAAAATGCATCGGATTTTTTTTCAAATTTCGGCGGTCCAACGGTTGGCGTCCACCAAGTTTATCTACTGTTTGCAGTGACAAAATTCTCAGTACATTTTTCGATTACAAAAATGTCAGTTAATTGAGTTAGAATTGGAGTCCAAATTAATTAAGGAGAAAAATGACGTCGGAGGGGTGGAACAGACCCTGGCCAACCACAAATTGTTACTACAACATCAATTTGAGGAATAGTGAAGCCAAGTACAACCGGGAGAAACTACGGGTCCAGAAAGAAGACAAAGCCCTGGAGAGAGTGTACCGACAAAATATTCGGAAATTGAATGCAGCTCAAAGAGGGGTCATCAGCATGTTGGGTCATAGACCCTATTCCAACTGTGTAAGCATAATATTGAATATTTTCAAACCTCCAGACGTCTAGTACACAAAATGACAAAAAATTGTGAGAAAGTTTTTGTATGAATTTGCAAAGTTTTGTAAAAGGGACGTGAGCAAGTTCTGTTTGAGTACAACCAACCAGGATTCTGTTACAGACGAGATGGTCAACCAAGACTATTCCACTCTCTCCTCGAATCAAAAACTAGGAAAATTGTCCATGACCTGGACGGGAAGGAAGGTCTCTTCAAAAAACCAGCGGTAAATTAACTCTCTGTCTCTCTCTCTTAAAAAATATTCCAATTAATTTCTTGAACTCTTTTAATATATATATTCTTTTGAACAGTCCAATATAATCAGTGACAGTCCAGTAATGGCCGAGATCCTGTCATCACCCGAAATAGTCGAGATCCTCTGTGACCTTCGGACTACAGCTGTTCTCATCTCTGACCCTGAACTCTTTGCTCAATTCTCCAAGACCCTCATGTCCAGTCCAGATAATCCAATGCCATTCCATGGAGAAAATCCAATGGACTGTCTTCTCCACTATCGAACCAATTTAATTCATGAATTTTTTGATGCATTTCGAATCCAAATGGAAATTCGGAGATGTGCGGATGGAGCCAATATCCCTAGTCTAAATCGTTATCTTCAAAATGTGACACATGATCATAAAAATGATAGTGGAGGTGCAGCGGCCACGCCCCTTCGACCTCTCAACTCTACAATGTCAACCAAGGACTGGAATGAAGGTCTGAATTTATTTAATTAAACAATGAGAGAGAGAAAGTTGAAATTAATTAAATTGTGCAATGTTTGTTTGTTTGAAAATTCCTAGCTGTCATCCAACGACTCCAGGCCACCAAGATAGAGCAAGACAAAAATAAGAATGAATTGGAGAAGGAGAAGGAAGAAGAGAATCTACTGGATGCCTTCGCCATGAAAATTAATAAAAAGGATGACCTCGAACTGAGCCCTAGTAACCCTTTCAATGCCCTCACCCCCTCCTCCCTCATCCCACCCGCCAATACCGCCGAAGTTTTGACAGCAGTCGAAACGACTGTCAATCTCGTTCTGTCCGTCCCCACAGTGGACAAATTCACGTCAACTCTTTGGCCACATCCTCTACCACCAACTCAAAAACCGAAACGTCACGAATTTGACCGATTTGTCAAGAATTTGGTGGCAGAAGTGGAGAAAATTGCTGAAATTGTGAGAAAATGCACTGTCAACTTTTTCATTTCTTAGAGAGGGAAATTTTGAATGAATTTTACATGTGACTCCTGTATTTTTCCAGGGAAAGAACATGGGTCAGTTACAAAAGAGAAAGCAACAATGTGACAAAGTGACGAATCCACTAGTGAGACTGTTGAGGAAGAAAAGTCTTTTCTCTTCCCTCACTGAGGATGACCTTCTCTTTTATGAGTACGAAGGAGGGAGAAGGGATGCAGAGAGAAGGATTGTCCGGAGTTTAAATATTAGTCAGCCTCGGCCAGGTGGTTTCACTTTCCGGGTACCCAGTCGGAGTGACGAGGTCGTCGGGGAGAATGAGGAGATGACCACTTCCATACTGCGACCCAATACAGCTACTAGTAGAGGTCAGAGTCGGCATGGACCATCCCTGGACCAAAGTGTTCTCTTCTGTTCTGAGTCTGGACCCTGTCAACGGTCCCTCAAAAGACTTTGTTGTCCAGCCTGTAATGCTAAATTAAGGGCCAAGTGCAATGAGGCTCAGGAGAGAGATAGAAAAGTAATTAAGTGCCATTTTTATTGTGAATTTTAATACTGACAATATGACATGATAATTTTTTTGACAGGACAAGTTGACGAAAGAGACGGGTCAGTGGAAAATGGCTGGGTTGTCCAAAGATTGGATAAAAAATTCCCAGAAGGATACAAAAGCTCATCATCTCCTCGCTTCTGTCCCTCTAGCTTTAACACGGGTAAATTTAATAGTGATTTTTTATTGTACAGTGCAATTAAACTGTTTAATTCTTTAAATGAACTTTTTCAGAATTACTCGAGATATTCGACAGGGAATTCAGGGGGTTCGACAGAACGTGAGTCACCCTATGGTTTTACCCACTCCAGTAGTCCAGCTCCGAGTCCAGCTGGTCCAAGGAAACAACTCCTCTCCCAAGTCACAAAATTCATGTCAAAATTCCAAACATCTCCCAATGGAACTAAAAGTAATTCAAGTCCTGGAGGAAATTCAACTTTTAATAAAAATTCTTCCCCACCCTCCAATAAAAGTCCAGTGAGTCCTTATGAAAACCGAACACCGAATACTATTGCAGCGGAAGAGGATTTAGAGAATGATTCATGGACACTCAAAGTGGACAAAATGGACATTACAAGACTCCGACATGAATTAGAGACCGAATCTGTTCGGGAGAAAGTGTCCCATTTTCAAAAATCTTTTGTTGACAACCCCATCAATTATCCTTTCTAAAGAAAAGTATTAGACTGAACTTTGGAGGAAAATTCTAGTAAATTCAATATCTCCGCGGAATTAATTACAAACACAAAAATAATTTTGTCCCATTTTGTTATTAAGCACTGGAGAATTTATTTATTTTGTACAAAATGGTCCAGCACCATCAAGACCAAGACCAAGCACCCGGGTCGCAGGATTTTTATTTACGTTTTCTTGGGGGCGATGATTCCTTCCAGTTGTTGCTAGAAAAATTAAAATGGAAGAATTTCATCAAAATTTATGAAAAAAGGATTTTTCAAAAAAATAATTCATGTACCTTGAGTTGTTGATTGGCTCTTTTGAGAAATTGCATTTCTTCGTGATGCCTTTTCCCTTCAGCTTGTCTCTGTTCATAATACTTCCGTTCCAGTTGGTCAATTTGAATTTTCAGTTCTTGACATTGTCGATCCAGGGTTGCCTTCTCATCCGTGACCTCTTTGAGTTTGTCCTCCAAGTCGGATTTCCCTTGTTCGGACATGAGAGCTTTTCTCATCCCGTAAGCTGTGGCACTCTCATAAAGGGCTTGGTAGGCTGCCATCGTCATTCGAATCTCATCTCGACAACGGAGGAGGAGGAGACCCCTTTCAGCACAGTTGATTGTCACTTGTCGAATTATCTCATCTAATTTAAATCACATCAATTAAATTTCTTGTTCCTTTCCCAATTCAATTCAGTCACACTTACCAAAACACTGAGAGTAAAGTTCACGACGGACTGGACAAATCCCAGTCTCCCGTGCTTGTCTCTGTTTCAATCGCATGTCAAGTAACTCTTGAAGAGCAATTACATCCACTCGAGTGGCGGGTGTGCTTGAAACCTAAAAAAATTAATTAGTGACATAAAATGTACATTCGACATTTTTTCTGTTTGTTTACACGTATTAATTTACATATTGTCGCCAGAGGAGGTCATCCTGACTCCATTCCTTGGGAGGTAGGATAGCATTGAGAACATCTTCAACCTCTCGTTTTGCAGTCGGATCATCAACACAGGAAGCCCGGGCATTGAGGAGACCTTCAATTCGGGGTGACTTTGGAAAACCTCCTTTTCGAATTGTTGAACCAGAACTCTGTTTCTGCGTCAAATCAAATCACACATTTTTCACTTTCATTTTAAAAATTAAGTAAATAGAGACTTTCTAATTAAACAGTTTTACGAAGAAATTTTTGAGGAAAAATGAAGTATTACTCACACTCCTGAGGCCAGGTCGCTGACTCACGTCCTCATGTTTTGTCACTAATATCGGATTGTCATACTTGACCAATGTGGACTGATTTGGAATCATTCGATCCGTCATTTTGATTCTGATTTTGTAAAAGACTAGAATTAAAATCTTCCAACCTGTTCTTGCGTTAATGATGTGTTTATGATTGTCACAATTAATTTTGATTAAAAGTCAAGATTGATTTGATGAGGATGAAACCAGGTAAGTTTTTGTATCCTAGTATTTAGTGTACAGAGAAGTCAAAGTAGTGTTTGCATGTGTGTGTGATTTTAGTCGAAATTAATTACAAAAATAAATTATCTTGTATTTTTTAAATAGGAACTCAGTCTTACTACTAATTAGCTAATTAGTTTATTAGTAAAGGCATAGAGGTGCATAGAGAGACAAAGTCTTTTAGCAAATCTCCGCAATGTTAAAGTTGTGGGGGTAAAAATTATATTAAAACAAGGCCCTTCACTCTGTATATCCTATACCATCGTGGATATAGAGAGTGAAGGGCCTTGCTGTGTTTAATTTTTACCCCAACAACTTTAACATGCAGAAATTGTGGGGGTACTGGAGATCGGACTTTGTCTCTCTATGTACCTCTATGAGTAAAGGATACAAAAAATCTTATTAGGTAATGTCAGTGAACGTCTACAAAAATTTGGCCTTCAAATTCTTAAAATTCTTGTCGTCTCCATGGAAACAGTTCGTTTAGTCAATGTCTTTCGATTTAACATTTGTCAAATCTCTTCCCCTCTCATACTTTCCTTGCCATCTTACATACTTACTGTTGATACGAATCATTCAACGTCCATCTTTAGACAGTCTAAACTATTTAACGCTGTGCACTCTTATCTCATCAGATAAATCTCTTTCAAATAAAGACTTTCTTTACAGAGAGAGAGAGACAATTAAAATTAACCCCTCAAGTTCACAGCCCTTTCCAAAAAAGGCTTCCAAAAATTTCATTGTTGTACATTTAATAAAATTGTTCTTCTTATTTCTAGTATTGTCCTCAACAATCCTCTTCATAAAAAACTGTTCAAACATTTGTTCCTCCATGTTTACAAAGAAACAAACTGTACTTACATACTGTCTTGACTAAACCACATGTTTGTCTGTCACCAACCATGATCCTTACCAAAAAAATCCTTTTCGCACCATCCAAAAGCGCATTATGAGTAGATTAAAGCTACTTGAACTCCTTTTTCCACACACACACATGGAGTTAACATCTGAAAGTTGAGTGTTGGAATTTAGCCCGAAAGAAAAGATTTTTTTTTCTTCCCCTTTTCCTTTTCATCTCGTTATTCTGGTGTTCTATGACTGAGTCTTTTTAGCGTTGAGAGGTCCCTCATGAGATGTGAAGAAGATGATGAATCTCACTTGTCATCCTCATCTCAGCTGACGCTTATTCTCCACACACACACACACAGCTACACACACAACTACAATTAGATGAGCTTCTCCGACAATGAAGCGAATGTAGCCAAATATTCCAAATTGTCAATCATCCTCCTCCCTCCTCCTCTCATTTTTATATTTTTCCTTCATATATTTTTTTAATAAATCTCCAGTCCTCCCTTCCCTTCCAACACCAATATTAGCACCAACAGAAGTTGGCTCCTCAGACAAACTAGGACCAGCCAACAGTCGCAGTCTCTGACCTATCAAAATCCCATGATGACGCAGGTCAAGAAAATTTTCTTTCTCTCTTCCTATATTTGGTGCAGCTGTCCATTGCGACACAGTCCAAAAGGAAAGATAATAAATGGACAGCTTGTCCTCCTCCTCCCTCGTCATCACACACTCTCAGTCTCGGAGGAGAATGATCTGTGTGTTGAAATGGATGACGTCAATGAGAATTGGACAGGTGCCCTGTCCATCTCTCCCTTTATTGATCCATCATACACAGAATAGAGGGAGAGAGAGAGATCTTGAGAGTCCAAATAGATCAGACAAAAAAAGGGGCGAAGGGAAGGGACAAAGGGACCTCGAAAAAGTTGACTAATTACAAAATTTTTTACATCATCCACTCTACTGTGACAAATTAATCCCGTCCCAACCACACAATCCCCTATTCAAGTTCAACACAATCAAACAACTCCTAATAATTTTTAATTCCATTCTGAATGTCTGTCTACCATACTGATGAGTGTGTGTGTGTAGATGAGAAAACGTGTGTGTGTGTATGTAAAGTCATTCACCACGGCCCTCATACATGTGTGTTGTTGTTTACATTGACACGCTACGTAGAGGAGGGGATAGTGTTAAAAAATTGATGTTTATGTTTGTTGTCTCTCTTTTTTTCTATTTCCCTTTTCAAAACGTCCTTTCGGAATGTTGACAGGGGATGATCGTGTGATCCATTCATTTCCCCACACACACAAACACACAATCTCTGTTCTCAGAGAGTGAGGGTAGAGAGAGGGATTTGAGAAAATGAATGATGTGAATGATTTAAAGTGAGTGACAATTAAATTTTGTACACACACACTCACTCAGAGATACATGAATATGCAGGCAGGGGCATCCAAGTGTTGTAGTGTCCATCTCATGTTTAGAGTAATTAAGACCCAAAAAAATATAAAACTTTCACTCTCTCTCTCCCTCTCCATCTTTCTATATCCTATTCTTCTCTCTCTCTCTCTTGTCCATTCTTCCATTTCAAGTTGTTTTTTCCTCTCATCTCTCTTCTTCTTCTACTCCTCAAAGGAATTGCCCTGAAGGGAATCTCCAACAAAATTTTTGGGGAATTTAAATGACAGCCACATTCTCCTTGTAAAATGTGAATATGTCTGCATTCTGCTTTATGCATACAGATAAGTATTTATTATGGTGTATCCATTTATTAACGTTTAATTATTTGTTTGTACACAGTCCACACACACACACACGCCGCCGCGAGACTATGAGGCATTTGTATGTTTATTTTTATTTCTCAAGGTATTTTGTAATCTCCATTAAATCCTTCCTCCTCTTCTCTCTCTCTTTTCCTTCGCTCTTCCTTTCCTCTGTGACTATGTCTGTGAGATAATTTGTGAACAAAACTGGTACACACACACGCACGCACACTTTGAGACAGAGAAAGAGGAGGAGGGAGACAAAGGCTGATTAATTTAATTTGGTCAAAAAAATTCAAAAGCGTCCACTCCACCGACAAGAAAATTTGTATTGAGGTCTCACCATTTACCCAATGCTAAATAGGATTATGTAAATACAATTTATTTATCAGGGAATTAGGATGGTGTAAAAAAAATTTCGAATTAGCATAGCCTATGCTGCATAGGCAATCATAATTTTTGTGTCAATTTAAAATAGTGAGGATTATGTAAAAAAGTTATGAGTAATTGACATGAAGGATTGATGAGTGTATAACTCGACTCGTCAAATCATCATCAAAGAAAAGAGGAAAAAAATGGCAGCGTTTTCTTGATTTTCTTGAAGATCCCTACTTTTTTACTTGCATTGCCTTGCCCCCAATAAAAAGATTGAAATTGAATTATTTCGAGGAGTTCAATCACAATTAACAAGATGAGGATTGAATAAACATTGGGGATATCATGTAACTGGTCATTATTTTGATTTAAAATAATATTATCTCAACAATGATGACGACCTTTTAGCAACACTTGCATTTTTTTTATAAAAAAAGACAGAAAAAACTTGAATAATTTTTGTTGAGCAAATAAAATATGCATCATCATCATAATTAAGAGACTAATGATGGTGTCAACCACAAATTTGTGTGTGTGTGTGAGTAGAGGTGTACTTTGTCAATTTTGTAACCTCTTGACTGAGAGTGTGTGTCTCGTTGTAATAGAATAGCAAAAATAAAAAAAAGTCCTCGTAACGTTTAATTGATAAAAATTGAATTAATTTCACATTCCTCCCTCTTCTTTTCTATTTGACTCCAAGAAATGGACTTGTATATTTAAATGTATTTAAATGTTACCCCATCATTCATAATCCTCATTTGCATTCACCCAGTCAATATTTGAGAGACGGAGAGGGAGAGATGAGGAGGGAAGGTCAGAGAATTGAAATATTTTGTTCCCCTTTCTTTAGGGTACATTCATCGGAATTGATGAATCACATGAGACTTCAATTAACTTTTATAATGTCAATTTGAGGGAAAATGTGATTATTATTATTCCCATTTTATTTATTTACTCAAGTCCACTCCTTCTCCTCTACAAATTACTGTGTTGTAATATTCAAATTAATTAATTAGTCATCATTTCCATTTTTTTGAGAGAGGAAGGGAGGAGGAGTTGGGAAGACAAAAAAAATGAAGACATTTCGTACTTAAATTTACATTTACATTGCCCACTACTCATCCCTCCACACACACAGACACACACACACATTTCTTGACAATCAGCCAAATAGTCAAATGATAAAGTAGAATATTTTTAAATGTCAATTAAATTCTTATGATCTCCTCTTTTCTTTCCATTGTACAGATCTGTATAGCCAGATTGGGGAGAAAAAAAGGTGTTCTCTCCCTCCCTCCCTCTCTCTACGTGTGTGTGTGTGTTGCGGGGAGATGATAGAGTAATAATACTAAGATAGAAAGTTGAGTTGTGTTAGCTAATTATTTATTATTATTAAAGAGTGTCATTAATTGGATAGTTTAAACTACCTCCTTGTCACAGTTTAGTCTCCTCTTGATTTGTTCTCTTCCCTTTTGATCCACACACCGAGCAAAGAGAGAGAGACACACACACACACATACATAGACAGACGGTTAAAAAACAGAAAATTAGAGGGTAGACAAACTTTGAGGGGTCAAAGGGCACTGCAACCATTTATCTCTTACCTCTCTCACCCCCTCAAGCCCTCATGCAGCATCAATTGTCAAATTATTGACCACAAACACACACACACAAGCACTCTCCTCATCCATCACAGATACACACACACACAATACATCCTTCAGACTGTGTATAACAAGAGAGAGAGAGAGAGAAGAAAAAGGAGATTTATTTAATTGTTTTGAATTCACTCACTCATCATTGGACAAGGAGATGACAAGTGGACACCCTTGTCAGTCTCATTTCAACACATCCCCTCTCACCACACACACACACACAGAAAGGTGTGCGTGCGTGTGTGTATTGTTTTTTCAACAATATTTACAAATGACCACTTCTCCTCACTCTCAACCTCCCACTTGAGCTCACTAAATCCTCTTGACGCTCCTCCTCTTCTAATAATAGCCAAAAAACAAAAAAAAGTTCTCATTCCTTTCGTAGAAACTTTGAAAATCTCTCGAAAAAAAATCCAACACAAATTATGTTATAACTCAATTAAACTCTCATTCAAATCCTTTGTAACAAAAAGTGAAAATTAGACTACCCTTTTCTGCACCTCAGTCTAAGCTTCCGGTCCCAAAAAACATTTTGAAACAAAAAAGAGAAGCTAATTGTGGCAATTTGTCATTTTCCCCTCTCATCTTCTTCTTGAGATGTACAGTTTGAGATGAATACCATATTTTCGGCAAAAATCCTGACTAATTTGACTCGCTCTCTGCACCTGCCAACGAACAGAAGAAGCAGAGAGAGAGGGAGAGAGAGGAATGCGTGTGTGTGGTCCTTCATTTCAAGTTGAGATTTTGCAAAAGAAAAGAAAAATTGAATTTTTTTCTGTTGTTGACCACACACTCACATCCATCTCCATCCCCCATTCCATTCATTGAGAATTAATTGACCCCCATGAAAAATGGGATTCCATTGAGTATTCCCTAATGTGTGTGTGTGTGTGTCTGGGTATGATTCGTAAATTGTGATTATTGCCCCGTCTCTTCTCATTCCCTTGTATAATGGGCCATGACCAGACAGAGAGAGGGGTTGACCCAGGGCGCGTAGAAAAAAGGATAATTTTTTGACAATGGACCACAGCCGTTGTTTTTTTTT
>WJFB01001873.1:0-24929 GCA_009870185.1 Pygmarrhopalites habei
TTGCCCACCGGTATGTCCGTAGAGTTTACAATTATCTAAAATCAGTGTCTGACGCTGCTCATGCTGTCTATCAATTGTACAATCCTCCAAAAACTACTGCTCGTCGTTCTACTGCCCACAGCAAAATTACTAATGATCAGAAGAAGACATTTTTGGAATTATTCGCTCTTCAAAACAATTGGGTAATTACAAATATTTAAATAAAATTGTCATATTTTTACAAATTTGTAGTGTGAATTGAATGTATATGTGATTTTTTGTTTAATTCTACAGAGAATTGAAAATATTTTCAATAAAAAGATGCCTCTTCTATCTATAGAAAAAGATGTCACAATCTTCCGCCGTTTTGTCAGCTACGAAGAACGACAGAATAAGGACTTTCCGTCTCGTAAGTAAAATATATTGTACATCTCATATTTAAAAATAATTATGAAAAAAATACATATATAGATGTACATGTAATAAGTTGACGTATATTTAATTGTGTGTGCATTTTGTTTGTTTTATAGAGTACATTTACATGTATCCATCGTACATTCTTGAGAATGGAAATCCTATTATTTGTTATACTATTGGATGTGGAACTGTTGGCCTGACCAATACTGGATCTAATCGAAGTTGGAATACTTGTCTTCGAAAATCCATAGAAACAGCTCTGACATATTGTGCTTCAGCAGCTAGAGCCAATGACAATAAGGGAGATGATGACAAGAAGAAAAAGGTATACAAGTACTAACAAATTGAGTAATTTATCAATAAACATGAATACTGAATTTTTAATGATAAATGTGTTGCGACTCTTTTTCTAAATATAGTCAATGTCCTTCATTCTGCCTCAATTTGCTATAATTACTTATTGGACTGAGTCAGGAACAGATATCAATGGAAAGAAGAAATCAGCCAATGTCTCTCTAAAAATGGATGGTCGTAATCTGTTGGCAAAAGATTTCAACACATTTTTTGTTGCCTTATACAGTGAGGGACTCATTTCACAAGATGCTGTTGAGAAAATGAAAAGTGCTATTACTGAGGGAGCCAAGCAGATTGACATCAAAGTTCAAGAATATCTCGATAATACTGCTAAATAGTAGTACAAATTTACTCATTTATATATCATTATATATTGTTCATTTTACTTTAGACTCAAATAAATGTTTTTAATGAATTATTACTCATTACGCTATATGTGTAACGCTCATAGATAGACAAATAATTTGTGAATGTAAATTACCGACTGCAGCTGCTACTTCCAATATTGAACACAGTACAAGGCCTAAAGTGAACATTATGCATTTGAGTACTTTTTGTAAAAATTAACTTTCCAGCACTAATACACTACATTCGTTAATACTTACCTAAGGTATCTTTGCTACTCCTGTCAAGAACATAAATCACAAGTTGTATGAAAATAAGAAATTAATTCGTTCTTAAAAAGTCTCTGATTAACAATGTATCAAGTAAATAAGTACCTCAAAATTTTTGTTTCCGACATTGACGAGAAGTGCAGTAATATTGGTAAAAGAGCCATAAATCCCAAGTACAGCCAGTCGTAAAGTAGTAAAAACTCGAGACCTGGAAAGCATTAAATGGAGTTGACATTTGCCGGACAATAGGATTAAAAACTATTAGTATTAGTGGTGGAAATTAGAATTTCTTTTACTTACATTCTACACAGGCAAAGTCACTATTTCTTCGAAACCCTCTAGGACACCCACCACATGCACTATAACTGAAAGATTTGTATGTTTTAATTTATTGACACAACCTAAAATGCTAAATATATTTTTATTCTGAACAATTTTGAATAATACCTTCCATTTTCTAATTTTGTTCGTCCACAATATAATCCAGGGCACGGAGAGAGAGTGGCAACTGAACCCCTCGCGTACTCGTACCTCAATTCCCCTAAAAAGTTCATTTTTTGATAATTTTTGTCGAAAAATAAACAGAACTGAATGATTCCTCATTCATTTTTTTGTGTATATGGGGGGGGGGGGCTGTTTCAAAGCCTTTGCCTCTCTTTGACGGACAGGATTCAGATTCTCTTTGGACTTTTTGCGTATTATGGTGAAATTAGTAAACCAACATTAAGTGAATGTTTCTTCAGCCTTCAGCTGTTAAACAGACGATGAGCTAGTTTGGATAATCACAACAAAAGAAAGAGGAAAAGTATTTTGTTCAGGACAAAAAATGCCACAAAGGCGTTCTCGAAGGGGAAGACTTCGTTATTGGGTCAGTCAGGTCATCTTTCACACACATAATTTGATTAAAGGGCCAATTTTTTTAATTATTTAATTAATTTCTAGGTTCGTGGGAATGGACGACGTCACAGTGCAGCTCAGGACTCGATAAAAGGTTTACCAGTAAGTTGAGTCCAAAATTATTTTTATGAAGTTTTAGAAATCTAAAAATTATCGAGAGATATAAATAACGTAAAAAATTTTTCCCCAAAGACTCGTAGAGTTTTGGACTCTTACTGTCCATGGTGAGTTATGATAATAATTAAAAATGTTGAAATTTTTTTTAAAAAATAATGCCCAAACTAATATCAAAGTCTCTATCATTGTCAGGTGTGCGACAGACATACGATCTGCAGGGCCACGTCGGATTGGTAAGGAGTTGATAAATAAATGTGTACAATAAAGTTATTAATTAAATGGCCCATTATCATTTTTTCCCTATAGTTCGTTGTCCAAATACAGCCCTCTGTGGTAAACCACTTCCTTCAGTAGACGACGATTGTTGTCCAAATTGTTCACATTACACCAGACGTAATTATTTAACGAAAATTAATATTTGGTTTCATGTAGTTCCTTTGTACTTGAATTTTGATTGAATCATTTTTTAAACTTGCTTTTAGCTGGGGACAATTTCTGTCGGTAAGTATGTATATTTATGAGTTATGGCTCCAATCTTTTACTCTCTCCCAGACACCGATTACTTTGTTTCATACCAGATATAGCAGGTAGAACCTACATTCTGCAACGATTTTTTCCCCACTTAGTTTGAATCATCGTTTGAAACGATTTTTACGGCGAGGTCTCGTAGTTTTGACCTCGTTAATGTTAGTTTTTAGCCTAATTATCCCAGTGTAGTAGCATTTAGGACATTAAGTTATTAACTATGAGTTCAAAAAGTACCAAAAGAAGTGCTCTTTCTACTTCGCCCGTAGAAAGGAAGAGACTCAAGGGTTCATCAAATATCTTAGGTGAGTGTTGTGCATATGTGAATGTGCAACGAATTGTGTCACACCACTTCTATTGACATTAAAGTACATGATATTAATTTTCTTTTATTTTCCTCCCATAATACAGTTCAGAGTCCAATTACACCCACGGGACTGCCTCGGATTCAAGAAAAGAAACGTTACCCTTCAGCCTCGGACTATGGTGGTAGTGAGGATGATGATGAAGATGATTTTAAAGAAGTGCCTACACAATTCAAGTGGAAAAACGTAACTACACTACACTCATTTATATTAATTTTTGGTCCATTTTGATAACGCGTTCCTCTACACATTCTAATTTGATCTTTTATTAATTTTTTGTTTTGTAGCTGGCTAAATCCGAGGAGACTATGACTCGAAAAGACACAAGGGTCCGGTATACCTATGATAAAGAATTGGTTGATTCCAGACGAATGATATATGAAATGGCAAAGGAGAGGGCACGGTTTGAATTGGACAACAATCAACTCCGAAAAGACTATCAAGATGCAAAAGACAAGTAAGTTTTGATTGTAATGTATATTTACCATTTACAATCGTATGGACATTACATAAAACAACAAGCCTCATTCATGATGACACAATGAAACGTATTATCACATGTTTATTTTTTTTCCTTGACTTTTGTTAGGCTGGACAAGAAGATATAGGAGTGTGTTGCAGCGAATAAAAATCTCAGCCAAATAGATTCCCGCTTTCAAGATCTTACAGCTCAGAACAATAAACTTGGTTCAGAGCGTGATCGTCTGGTTCATGAACGTAAAGTAAGTCAATTTGTATTCAACACACAATGATTATGTTTTTTCCCTTAGTATGTAACTACTTGCTTAACATTATTTTACATGATGAATTTATTGTTTTAAATCTAATTTTATTCCATAATCTTTTTTTTCTTCAGGAATTACAAGACGAACTGAATGCCTTGCAGAAAGAATTTGAAAGTTTGAGAAGGAAGTTTGACCAAGAGGCTCTGGTTCGGTCGGACTTGGAGAGTCAATTGAAGACTAAATCAGAAGAGTTAAGTTTCAAGCTTCGTTGTCATGAAGAGGAAGTATCCGAGATTAGATCTCGAAGAAGTCAAGAAATACAAGAAGTTGATGGTCGTCTTCAACAGGTATTAAACTATTTTTTTTAAAAAAAGTTTGTGACAATAATTTCATTTATTTACAAATTTTTAATACTAATTTCGATACTCTATATTGCGTTTTTTTCGTAGGAGTATGAACTTAAGCTTCAACAAAGCTTTCAAGAACTCCGAGCAGAGTACGAGGGACAATTGAGAAATAATAAGGAAGAGTTGCTTGGGATCTTTGAGCAACAGGTCGCTGATCTTAAGGTACAATTGAAACGTGTATATACATGTAATACCGGGGCTGGTTGTGGAAGTACCAGATTTGCTCTTTTAGCTTTGGTAAGACTTTATGTATTATCTAAATCATTAAATATCGTTACTTAATTTAAATGAAAATATTTTCAAAAGGGATTATTGTATTTTATGTTTTAGAAAACAGGCATTGACCTCTCATCCGTTGCAAATATCATTCCCTGTTGGGAAGATCACTCAGCAGATGTTATCAATCGATTTCTTCGATTCTACAATGGAACTTACAATTTGAAATCCAATTTTGAAATACATTTACCTGTCTCATTCACCTCGTTGGCTGTCAAAATTCTTTTGATGCTTTGTGATTTTTTTGAAGTTAAGCTAAACATCCCAGTGGATTCTCCTTTTGTTTTCAGTAGATCTGAAGACTTTGATATGAGTACAAAGGTATAATAATAATCTATTTTCAATCGAATGATTTACAGGCATTGATACGTAAATACCATTCTCATAGACTAATTATTGTGTGAATTTCAGAATGCTGACATGATGAACACTTGTCAAAGTTTAATGAAATTTATTGACACTTTTTCTCCATCCTCACAATCCCTTAAGTTTTCTGCAATTGTTAGTTCTCCTCATCCTGTCTATTACAAAACGGAGGATATTCGAGGTCTACTGAATAGATATCATGATGTTCAACTTAAATTGAAGTATGTAAAATCTCAAGGTAATCTCACACACCAAGAAATTAGGTGTAATTAATGCGTTACTCCTTAAAATCCTCTTACAAATTTTTTTTCAAATTAAGGTTATTAATTTATAATTTTTATCTAAATTGGTGAAATTACTACCTTGTGTGATTTCATTTTGTTATAGGCTATGAATTTAAGCAAGTTGTTAGGTCTCACAAGATTGCCAGAAGTCAAATTTTGAACGGTACAATGGTCAATGCAACAGCACTGTTTAATTTGGTCAACTATTTCCCAGCTATTAAAAAGGAAGTGGAAGATATAATTGGCGAAGTTTCTTCAACTCAAGTGGAGGCCAAATTGAACACTAGGTATGTTACTAATATGAACAATAGCTAGTTACAACTATGAAATATGTACCCAACACTAATGTGCTCTCTGTTGTATTGTCAGTTTAAAGAGCAGGATCTGTTGCCTAGAGTGTGGTGAAACTTTGAAACATGCAAGCTCTCTCAAAAAACACATGAATTTACACAGTAAGACATTGTAACTTCTCCAACTGTACTAGTCTCTCATATTGTTGATACAAAGGATTTCAAAATCATTGTTTGATTTGTAACAGCGTCAAAATTTGTGTGTTCGGAATGCGGACGGAAATGCACTTCTACGACTTCACTGGGTAGACATATGGGAGTTCATAGTGGTAAGCACGTAGAGCAGTACATAACTAGTTGTTTAATAAACACATTGTGCATTACAAAAAAAAGTATGATGTTTTTTTAATCTTGTGAAATTTTCAGATGAAAAACTCTTCAAATGCAATCTATGCAGTTTCGCAACCAAGTTCAACCCTTATCTTGTACAACACCTCTTCGACAAGCACGGAATCAAGAAATCAAACCATAATAAATGATCATAAAAACATTTTCCAAGTTGTTCTCACTTACAATGTTTTTACACATATTTTGAATAATTAAATAAATTTTAAATGTACTTATCATATGTCATTTGACTGTAATATTATAATCTATACGACTGCAATACCATTCCTTACCACTCACAAGACATAACCACTATCGTTATTATTTATAATGAAGGTATTTATTTATTTTGCACAACAATTTTTCTAGAGTCTGTCGAGGTTCACTACGTAATGTGGTATGTATTTACTAAATACCATTTAGTACAAACTATAGTTATAATTTTTTTATTTTTTTTTCATAGTGTGAAATTGTTGTTTATCATATACTTTCAGGTTCGTGGACGCGCTGGCCTTTACACCGTAAGTTTTTTGATGAAGTTTTAAGCAGTTTTTTAGGGATGTACAGTTCCTTGTTCACTGAATAAATTGTAATTGTAAGTTCATTATTGTATTTGTAGGCACTTAGACGTGTCCCATCTCCAAATAGAAATCCTTCCCCACCTCGGGAGGAAGTGGTGAATCGTCCTCAAGGTGATATGGATTCTGAAACAGGAAGTGATAATGAAGAAGGAAATGAAATTACCGACTCGGACAATGATGATCCAGCTCCCAACAATCCTGGACCTGCCATCCTTCGTGGCGGTGGAGGTGGAGGATTTCTCCGAATTGCCCGCATTGACGATGAATAATTTGTGATTAATTTAGTGCTGTATGAAATCCATTCGTAGAGAGAAAAAAAGAAAGAGCTGCCGTGTGCTCGCAACAAATCATCATCGTGAATTCGGATAAATATAGAATATATATCAAAAGCTTCATCAAAACGAAGGATGAAGTCTAGATTATATAACAAAAAAAGAGTTAATCGCAAGCTCTTGTCGAAAATTTTAAATTTGTTTGTGTCAATAATGGCGTATAGTATATATAATTGTATGATTCTGTGTGAAGTGAAAGCAGCTTATCTCGATATATTATTATTATTGAGCCTCTATAAAGAAGATTTTGAGGAGCAGTAGTTGGTCGCTCCTTTTTTTGTCAACTCCTCGTCAGTTCCCCCTCCACCTTCCAGTGCAAAAGTGATGATGTAGTTACTACGTCGTATCAAAGCCTCTTTCTAGTAATTGTGGTGGTTTCAGTTTTAAATCTGAATTGTGAATGAATATATTATACCTTATACTATATTATTGTTCTACGTATAGCCGTAGGTACTCTATATAGATATGATATATAGTATAGTAGGTATTTAATATATTAGATGTGTGTGGAAAGGAAAAAAAGGTTAAAGGGCATTCGCTCAAGATAATATAAGTTATTGCATTGACATATGTGTCGTAAATGTTTTCGCAGTTAAACAATTGAAATATCATTGTTGTCGTATAATTAATCGTTCGCAGATTCGCAAAAGTTAAAAGTCAACGCTTCTTCGTTTTGTGTATGTTAAAAATCTCTAATTTTGCACAGTCTAAAGCAAAATTTGTGTACATATAATCTTTATCCTTTTTTTATGAACACAATTTCTTCACAATGAAAATCCTTTGTAAATTTGTCTGACACATGGTTGAAAATATTCAATTTGAGCACATTTTTTGCTTACTATTATTTTATGTTGTAACTATATATTGTATCTACTGATGATTTCTATTTCTCTTTAGTTTGTACGAGAACAGCCGAAACTATAATACTTAGATGTTTGATCTGATAATAATAATGCAATACATATACTGTTAATGTGTATGGGTAGTTTTACTCTTTTTCCCTGTTTCTTTTATGTCAACTGTCCTTATCCTCTTCGTTTTTTTGCAGTATTGTAATTCTAGTATAACCACAGAGTATATTATATAGTGATACATTTCGAGTTTAAGTTTGTTTACTTATTATAAATGATAATGATATTTT
This sequence comes from Pygmarrhopalites habei, assembly GCA_009870185.1. Lineage (NCBI taxonomy): Eukaryota > Metazoa > Arthropoda > Collembola > Symphypleona > Arrhopalitidae > Pygmarrhopalites > Pygmarrhopalites habei. The sequence continues at coordinate 8,058 of WJFB01001873.1, forward strand.
AAAGACAGAATGTGGAGAATGTGAAGGTTGTGCACTAATCATGTGTGCCACTCTCATCCACTTGATTGCAAATGTCAAAGCTTGTTTGCCCTTTTGCCTTGTATTTTAATCTGGACTCAAGTTTAAAATTTTGGAGTGTATTAATGATGTGAGTATACAACTCAAAAAATGTGTTCCTTTTTAGCTTTTGACAGCAACAAGTGAGGATTTTCAAAAAAACACAGGTAAAACAACTTTCCATTGTATTTTACAAAGTCTTTCTTTCATATTGCTCTTCTTTGTGTTGTTGTTACAAATTAATTATTCGAAATAATGATTTCACAAAATACAATATTAACATTGTATAATTACTTTTTTTGTAAAAATAGAAATTCTCAGTAAAAACTCCTTACATAATTTATCCATTCATTGATGTTGGATGAAAAATGTAAACAATTGAATGAAAACAATTTAAGTTTTAGCGTTATAGATTATGAGATGAGGAAAAAATATTTGTTACATTATAATTCTTGAAATAATTTTCAATATTGTACTGGGCTTCATCTTGTGTCTTCACACAAGTAATGACAGTCACGACGACCATTCAATTGTAAACTTAAATTGTAATAATAATTATGTTCAACATTTGACAATTTTTGAGGGTGGTGGGCCCAAATATGTAATTTACAATACAAAATCCTAATTAATCCTATGTAAATTAGTAGTATTATTATTTTTCCCATTCGTTTAATTCGTCTAGTATAAGAAAATAGTACGCATATTTTTCAAAAAAAAAATCTTACTGTAATTAAATTTTTTTGTTGCTCTGTTTTAGTTCCAATTGAAAAGGCTTTTAAAAATAGCAATAAATAAAATGATTACTTTACAGTTTAATTTGATTGTGTGTTAAATTATGTAAATATTGGCATCCACTCCGACTCCAGCCAACTGAATGCATATTCCTCAAGTTTTATGTCCTTCTTTTCCTCCTCTCTCTCAACTTTTACTACATCATCACAAATCGTATCCTTTTTGAACTCTCAACTCTCGTTTGTACAATAATGTTGAAGCATTTGCTATGAATATGAATTACGTGTTCTCTCCTTCATCCATTATGAAGTTGAGGCAGAAATGGGGAAGAATCGTTTGAAATAAAGGAATCTGTACGAGTTTATCGTCATTACATCTCATTAAATGGAGACTGTTGTTGAGAAGTGGATGATGGCGTGTGTGAAGACATGAAACTTTCATGACTCCTTGTTCTATTATTATTACATACGGTCCGTGTGGTGTCATGATCTTGGTTTCCTTTACATATTAAGTATTATTTATATATAAGATCAAATATTTGTAAGGGGTAAGGGATATATTTTAGTAGTGAACTTTCATACATAGTAAATTGACTTGTGTGTGTGCCAAAAGGAAGACTATTACAGTGCACAATATTATTATTATGGAAACGTTAGTCAAGGCATGCTTATGTAGACTAGAGAGAGAGAGAGAGTTGATCCTGAAGAAAATGCAAGAAGAACAAGTTGTAAACAGGAGGAAACAATATATATATATATATAGCTACTGTAAGAATCTTTATACAAAATGAGATTACTATGTAGTTTTGTAGGTTATATACTAGCAGTCAGTATTTTAGTAGGTCGGGGATAGTCGGGGGGTTTATTGATCGTTGTCGGTTGTTCCCTGTGTAAAAAAAAGGATCCATTGCAGTAGTGTGGATAGTTTGCCCGTGTTTTTCAACAAGACACACACAAAGCGCAGGAGACAGACTGTGAGGGACGAGTTTGTTACTTTCCCATCTCCAAAGAGAGAAGGAGAAAGAGAGAAAAATTCTTTTAGATTGAACGGGGAAGGTGAAAGTGTGTGTGTGTCGCTGGAGAAAAATTTCTTTTGCTCCAGTTACTCCAATTAAACAAGACTGTGACTGTGTGTGTCAGTTGACAAGAGTCAAAGTCAACTCATTTGGCTTTCATTTTCTCACAGCCTTCAAATTTTGTCCACACCACACACACGAGTTATTTGTGGGTGTGATCCATCCGATCAGGACAAAAGACACGTGAGGCGTACGTGTGTGTGTCATATTTTACTGGACAGCCCTCATCACTGGTGATTTTTACTGGAAAAAAAACATTTGACAAATCATGGATTTCAACGTGAAAAAACTTTTTGAGGATAAATTATCCGACGCCGGGACATTCTTAACCCGAGCAGTACAGGTAAAGTTTAATTTTTACTGACTGTCAAAAAGTTATTTTATGTATGAATGTACTTTCACTACGTATGTAATGAAACAAGTGTTCACTTTCACTCTGTTGTGATGTTTCACTTTCTCCGGGGGAAAACACAACAGATGTGTTTGGGTTGACAACTTGTTTTTATTCACAAATAATAAAACAAGGCTAAATATAATGAATTATTGTATTTAGGGTGTACGACAATTAGTAAGTATGCATAAACGAAAGTTGACAGAATTCAGCATTTTTAATCAGAATCTTCGTCCTCAGATTGTATTTTCAGCTTTTTCTTCTCTGACTTTCCTCGACTACTGCCACTTCTGCGACTACGAAACCGGTCGTCTTTTCTTTTCTGTTGTGTCACAATTTTTGTTGAATTTTTTGGTTGACATTTGGCACAGAACCCAACATGATAGAGAATTTCCTCACAATTCCATTCCCAACAAAACTTCTCCCATTGATTTTTTTGTTGACACCAACGTTGTCGAGTCCAAACAATTTCCCATTCCTTTCCTTTCTTGTCGATTTGAGTAGAATGGACGGGGTCATTGTCAGGTTTCCAAATCAAAGGATGATTCACTCCACTGCTCTCTCGGCAATCTTTCCTACAATTTATATCCTGATAAGTTCGGCCACAACCATCAATGGTACAAAGGGCAATCCATCCACTCTTACCCAAACGATAAATTACATATCTCATTGAATTAGGAAGTTTGTCGTCAAGCGTATTGAGGAATGGAGGACCATAAAATTCAGGAGGAATTACTGTGACTTCCATTGGACGAAGGGGAATTCCTTGAATCGCTGCCGATTCTTCATTAAATTTGAGTAACCATTCATATTCTTCTCGACAGGTTTTACTGCAAAATGGAGCTTGATCTTGATTCAGAGGGGCATAACAGTCAGCCCTAGCACATACTAGCAACCACTTCTTGGGATCAATTTTTGATTTGACCCCTCTCGTATAATACCAGTCTCCTTTTGTTGTTGTGTCAGGATTTTGAATGTAGAACAAGGGAAGCGGTTCCACAACATCCCCTTGTACCTCAATAATATTCATTTATATCCTAACTGTCGTAATATTAGGCCAAAAGATACTCTCGTCCTCAGAACTGTGGATATAAGACTGAATACATTAGCGAATACCGTAAGTTTCAGTAATATATTCCACTGCATTTTCTCACTTACATAAACCATTAGTACTACTCATGGATGAATTTATTTTATATTATTGCAGGCCACACCAGCAGAATTAGCGAGATGGACTAGAACAAGAGACAATATACGGAACAATGGCCAAGTACTCCGTTCATATTCCTAATATTGTTACCTTTTTTTGGTACCACCCGGACATGATTCAATTCAGAAGACAGGGAGTGAATCCCCCTGGCCCTCACCCAGGAGCTCAGTAGTACTAAGTAATTATAATTCATCATATATACAGCCTATCCGTCCTCTTGTTATTACAATTACGTCTTATTTGACTTATAAAGTAGAAATCTTGCCAAAAAATTCCCTGTCGCTTCTATTTGATTTTTTCAAGTTTAGACATACAATCCAATAATTAAAAAGAAAGTTTAACACAAAGGGGTTTTGATTTTCAATGTTTTTAATCAATCATTTTTTCTTTTGCAGATTTTGACCTCTATATTTTGAGCTTGATGCAAATGACCTTGTGCAATGACTCGGATATTAAGGCATTGTAAAGAACAAAAATCGATGTTACATTATTCATACGATTGAAATTGATTGTAGTTTATTTTCAATATTGTTTTCATACTTAAATTATACTAGAGTGCTGGAAGAAGGAATAGATTGTGTTTAAGAAACTTTTTAGTTCATTATAATAGTGATTTTAACTACTACTTTACTATTATTGTAAATTCTACCAAGAGATTCAATCTTAATACTACTTTCAAACGACTGCTGTATGTTTATGTCAAAAAAATATACATAACAAATTATTATACAATAAAATCTAGTCAGTGAATCACCGGTCACTGAGGAATACTTTACTAAAACACGACGTATTTTACCTTCTCAGTATTTAATCCGTCATTTGGGACTAAAATGATCTCATTACACAATGTTTTGTTTCACGAAATTCAGGCCTCTTGGTCAATTATTGGGTAATAACCTCCACTTTCACTGTGACTTTCTCCTTTGTAATAGAAAACTGAGGAGGCTTTGTACTCCGGGGAAAAGACAACGATTGACCCACAACTGGAGTCGTTGCAACGACAGGCGGATGCAGGTTATTATTTATTCAACTAGACTATAATCTAGTTATTTACTACTATTGGTCTACTGTGGTAGTTATAATGCCCTCGAATAAATTTCAAGAGCGGGACAAATAATTAAGAGTGAAATGAATTATGAAAGAGAGTTTATTTTTTTTCAATTTCAGCCCGGAATTGGACAAATAGAATGGTCAAAGATACGGAACAGTCAGTGACTTGAACTACATACCTTAAATATGTTATGATATTGTACATAGTATCATGCTACCCATTACTATTTTGCATTATTTATTTTCTTTTTAGAGAAAGACTTTTTTCCAATCAATATAATGGCAACTTACTTATTAGTAGGCTAATAAATTTATTATGACTTTTGTAGTGTGTTGACACCGAATCCAGGTAAAGTCCTCCTCCTTCACTTGTATGGATTACATATTTTAATAATATGAGGATAATTGTCTGAGCATGGGGTTATGAATCATCTAATTGACATGTTGTGGACTGTAGGTTACCGGATTGAAGACTTTCTGATGGAGAAAATAGACAAAAAGGTACAAAATATGTATATATTTTGTTTTAAATATTTTATGGTCATACAGAGATGCACATGCAACACTACTTGTGGAAATTTATTCATTTTTTCTAGCGACCCGTTCGCATGAGTAACACAGAAGTTTTAGGTCAAGGGCTCATAGAAGCTGGAAATGAGTTTGGGCCAACGACTGCCTATGGTACATAGATACCTATAGTAGATTGTGTATTAGTTAATTTAAGATGAGATGTTTTTGTCATCATCCTGATAACGTACAGCATACTACAATAATGTGTGCCTTGATTGAATTTGACCAGGGAGTATGCTCATCAAAGTGGGACAGAATGACTTGAAGTTGGGTCAAGCAGAGAGGTAATTTCATTTTTGACCCGAACCAAAAAGAAAAATATGAAACAGAGTTAATACTTCATCTTTTTATCGCGTTCTCAGTTTCCAGTCCTTTAAAATAATGACTAGTAGTTTTTTCCTTCATTAAACACTGATTGTGTATGGACAGGGACTTTATCCAATGTGCTGTGACGTCGTACGTGGAACCACTCAATAGATTTTTGGACAATGAAGTACGAGTGGCCATGAAGGAGAGGAAGACCCTTGAGAATAAGAGGTAAAAATCTATTATTTCTTTCCATTTCATAGACTGAGAGAAGAGGATATATATTATCATTTCATCCGTCCATCCAATTCACGTATTTATGTTGACGTATTGATAATTTGATAATGATTGTAAATTCAAGACCCCGTAATAACATCTTTTCATTTTCATCAACAGATTAGACCTAGACGCGGCGAAGAATCGCCTGAGAAAAGCAAGAAGTATGAGTAGTACTCCTCCGGTACGCAAAAAAATATAACCCAGTTAAATACTTAAATACATGTTACTCACATTGGATGATGTTGAAAATTTAACACACGTCTAGTCAAATACATTAACTCATTTCCATCTCCTTCGGATCAAATTTAATAATAATCCTTGTGTGAAGTTGTGTGTGTGTATGATCTATCACTTTTTATAACATGATTTGTACTTACCCAGCGTCTGCATGTCTTCCCCTCGCACATTATTACAAAATTTGTCATTTAAAAAGTACGAACACAAGTCTCTGAAATTGGACATTTGACTGTATGTAAAAGGGAGTTACAGTGGGAGAGAAAGTAGGGTGAAAGTAATGGGAGAAAGTAGACATTTTCTCTGATCTCTCAATTTCCTTCTGTCACATGCTGCATACTTTAGAAGGATGGGACGGATCCCCGTGTCCTCATACAACAAGTAAGTTACTGACAATATACTTCCATTAAATTCCAAAAGAATGATTCCACTCTCTGAAAAGTGTACCCCACATTTATTTTATTTTACAAATTACGTCAATCAGAATTCCTCTGGGGGATTCTGTAAAAAATTTTCTTCGAAAGGAAGACTTGATTAGATTGACCCTAAAAGATCTTTCATTCTTATTCTATGTATCCGTTGCATGACATTAAAATGGAATGCCTCCCCTGTGTGTGTTTTGACAAAAGTTGTGTGCCGTGTTGTGCAGTGTGTGTGTGTGTGTGTGCTAATTTAATTTTCCATAATGGGGTAAAATTAATTAATTGGTCTTTTCCTCCGCTAACTTTATTTTATTGTGGAATAGGCAGAGAGGGAAGTACTTCAAGCCCAGACCGAGTTCACACAACAGGCGGAAATTGTCCGAGTTCAATTGGAGATTGTGATGGTACTATATTTAAAATATTAGTGAAAATCAACAAATTTTTAATAAGTAATGACGAAATCATTAAGTGATGATATGAACAGGTGAGCCGTGATCGTCACATAGAACATCTAAAGTCTCTCATATCAGCCCAGACGTCTTACTACGCTCGTTGTCACCAATTAATGTTGGAGCTGAGTCGTGAAATTGAAACGTAATTCATTCCCTCTGTTACTTAATAATCATTAACTTGCTTGTAAAATATAACTTTTAATTCGCTTAAGACTGGACTTTAGACCCTTGCTTTTTGTAATTCACTAAAATTACACACGCAAAAAACAGCTCAAAGTTTCAGTTTGAATTCTACTCACTCACAAATAACATCTTACTCGATGTATGACTAATTGACTTGTTAATTTGATATATTGTGAGATTGTGCAAATTTGTGTTGGAAAGACACTATAATCTAATCCTACCTTTTGCAACCTTCAATAGAATACAATGAATTCAATTTATAATGACAATATGGTTTTAAATTGGACATTTATGGACATTCTCTCCCCTTTTCTTTCACTTTTTTTCTGTCTGAAATTTTGGGCTGAAACTACTGGACGACACAAAAACACGCAAAAAATGAAAAACAGAATGCCAATACACAATCTAAGCTTAAATGAATCGTTCAGCATCGATTCGGCAGATGATGGAAGGCTGGAAAGTGGACAAATGAGAGCGAAGGTAATTGTTATTTACTTGATAAAATTGGAAATTATATTTACAAGATGAACAATTTGTAAGGTCATGTGTCTGTCATATCTGTAAAGGTCATGTTGCCCTACGTAGCCCAAGGACCGGGTGAGCTGAGCTTGTTCTCTCAAGAGGTCAGACAACTAATTTGAACTAATCCACTATTTCAAATAATTTACTGTGTAGACTTATCAGTTTCATCATTACTGGAAAATGATTCCAATTTTCTTTTGTTGTCAACAGTCATTGATAGTGGAAGAAACGGATGACTCGGAATATTTTCTTGCAATCAAGGTATGTACTTAATCCCATTCCAATCCTAACTTTGATGATCAAATTATTAAAGTTCTAATCTCTTTTCTTTCTGTCTCTATAAAGGGCAACTCTAGAGGACGAGTTCCCAAATCCTGCATCCTCCTCCTGTAGACAAACCCAAAATTGTCATGATATTGTACATGGCATTTATCCACAAGTTCAATTATGAAGGATAAAAATTTCGAACAGTTATTTTTGGTTGGTGCTGAGACGTGTACAGTTAACTGGAATGAAAGCACCCGGATTTTCGCATTGCAATATAATGCTCACCCGCCCCTATCGAAGACGATCTTCTTCTTCTCTATTCAACAAATACTACTTACATAAAATAATAATTGACATATTGGAATCCTACTTTCACTGTAACATAAACATGACATGTTTAGACATGACATACAAATAGTCATATTTTATTATTTTTTATTCCAAACAAAGACATTTTGAAATGCTACAAATATTTATGTAAAATGTACGTCGTGAAATTTCCTATTCTCAGATTACATTTCCCTCTCATGATATTATATGTATTGTAGTTGTAGGCTATCATTTTTAAAGGGCATTTACTTTTGTAACGATACTTGTATGATACAAGTTGTATCCCGACAATTACATTGTTCAACGTAAATTAGTCCAGTAAATTCAATTTTAAACTGGATTCCTCACACACTGGAGTGTTAAACTGTGGTTTAATGAATACACTGAAAACAATGAATATGTTCAAACAGTGACAGCGAAAGCACTAGGAAATTTCTAGTAGAAATAGGATTGATTTTCTTTCTCCAGGAATGTCCAACAATACATTTTGGGTGGACAAATTCCCTTTGAACTCATCCATAACAGTGACAGTTATATCTAGTAGTCCATCAAATCTGACTAGAGGAATCAGAATGTTTACATTACGTAACCACTTTCTTAATCAAAATATTGTGATTTCAAAGAAAAAAACATTAAAATAAAAAATGTATTTATTGTAGGCTATGCAATGTAGAAATGCACGCAATTATCACTTAACTTTCACACACACACACACACTCCACTACTGTTAACTAAATAATGTAGGATGATACAAACGAAACAACAACCATATTATATGCCATTATGTACTAAACTCCAATCATAGCACTGTGATTTGAAATCTCACCAAAAAAACAAATAATATGTTACATCTCTGGTCAACTTGTTAAGAAATTATAAATCCACTTGGACAAAAAGGAGGCAAGAAACGTTGCACAAGAAATGAGAAAAAAACAAAATTTTTGAACTCCTGCTCATCACATTAGTAAACTATACAATAAAATTATATAAAAAATATTATACAAAAGAGAAAATGTCCTTATGGCCTCAAATTAAATGAAAGATTACGAAAAACTTATAAATAATAATGTTGAATCTCAATAAAATCTATAATTAGAATGGTTAGCAAAAACCACCATATTTGTTCTTGCTTTCTCCTGCTTTCTCCAAAATATTCCCACTTTTACAAGTGGTATGTAAAGTCATATGGCATATAATTATTTGTTCCAAAATTGTTCAAGCATACTCATCTACTGTAAATGACGGGATGAGAAGATGAGAAAAATTGTTAAAAGAACTGGACCACAAAGTACAGAATGAGATGAGATTGATTGTAATTGACGGTCTTCACACAAAATAAATCAAGGGATAAGGCAGTATAATTGAAATAGGATTGAGGTAAAGACAAAGAGAGATGTAGTCAAATAATTTTCATCTCCGGCTGAATTTTCCATGGAGTTTTTAGCATCCTTTTCAATGGCCTGCACAATCTCTTCCGCCACTTTGTCAACCGTCGTATTCATCCTCACGAGAAGTCTTCTTTCCGCTTCATCCATGATAATCTTTTGTCCCTTGTCACTCTTCAGTATCTCCTACAGTGAAAAAAATTTAAAATTCATTATAAATTATTAAAATAGCATCAAAATGATTTTTTATACTACATATACTGTAGTTTGTACGTATAGACTGTTGCCATGTTGTTTAAAATCAGAAGATCTAATAATCTCATCATCAGAATACAGTGGTCCAGTCACTGGGACTTGGGTAATCACCTCCACGTTCTCTTCGCCTGCTTTCACTTTCTCCTTTCCCTGGGGTAGGATGGCAGGGTCGGTTGGGATCCATTTACTACTTTCGATTCCCACAACCGTCGGAAAAAACTCTTCACTTTGTCCTTCAGTGTCTAAATTCTTATAGGAGATGCTAGGAGGTGACTGAAGGAGGTCACCATCAAGTTGACGAGATGATGGTCCTCCCCCTTCTTCTTCCTTCGTCTGTGGATAAGGGGGAGGAGGAGGGTAAGGAGGTGGTGGCCCTCGGTGTCCTTGACGTGGATGATAAGGAGAAGGAGGAGGGTAAGGAGGTGGATCTTGGCGTCCTTGACCTGGATAATAAGGAGGAGGGTAAGGAGGTGGTGGACCTCGGTGTCCTTGACCTGGATAAGGACGTTGATGATTGGACTCAGGAGGAAATCTTTGGCCAGGATATGGATTTGACATTGGAGGATCTCCGGATCTGTACCCTCTATGAGGAGGAGGAGGATCTGGACGTTGTTGTTGTTGTTGTTGGAACCCTTGGTTTGAACGTTGAGGTTCCCCTGGTCTTCCTTCCCATTGTGGTCTTTGTCCGAAGGAGGGGTGAACGCAGGAATTAAGGATGAGGATAAGCCAGAAGTAAAAGTAACCCTTCATTTTGTTCACACTTCATTTCTTGCACAAAAAAGCAAGTTTCTCCATCAGATCCTCAGGTACAATATTAAATACTAATAATGTAAAGAGAAGAAAGAGGGGAGACGACGAGGATTTAGTACAGGTATTTTTTTTTTTGAGAAAGTGAAGATTACTGAAGCCTTTAGGATAAGCCAGAAGAATAAGAATGAGAAAATTCAAGTTCTCTCAAGGCCCTCCATTTTTGCAGTACCCAGAATAAGTTGACTCATTCACTTGACAACAAACTTTCCATTCTTAAAATATATAGCCATGGTATTCATGATGTTCAATAAACGTTGGACAGGAGTTGATATCAAAATTCTGGAAATTGTGTTCCACGGTTTCATACATTTGAAAATGAAACATCCAATCCGAATGATCACGAGTAAAGCTAAAGCACTGCAAAAAAAATTGATAACATGCATTTGTGATGAATTTGAAGAGGACTACACAATAATATGTAAATTAGTGTGACTGTGTAGCATGTCACATCAAAACAGTTTTATCTCATACACAGGGAGTCGGACAAGTTTTTATCTTTTTGAAAATATCACAAATTAATTACAATTGAAGAGTAGGATTGTTCAATAATCATTTTCATCATTTAATGTTGCAGTGTCCAGAGTTTTACACGTGGACACATGATAATTAATTCCCCAGACTGCCACATCATCACCATTAAACTTTGGAAAATTTTGTTGTCCAGGACTGAAACTCCTTAACAAAGAGATGTGTGTGAAGTCGGTTACATTTTGAAGTGAATAATTTCATGACAACATACCAATGAATATATGAAGCAGGTGACTACTCACTTGTCCTTACCTAACATGTGTTCAAGTGACCCATATCTAATCATTACATAATTAAATACTTGGAGTAAACCAATTAAATGTCAATTAAATTATGCTTATGTGTATTTCAAATTCCACATGTGGTGTTTATTCCGTCTGCAAAAAACATGGGAATTTTTTTTACTATGAAAAGATAATGAGTTTAGAAAAAAACGTTCTCTGACAATTCAGTGAAAAGTCCTTTGATAGTGGGACAGGAATCAATCAATCAGGACCTAATCAGTAAGTGCTATCACAAAGAGACAAATCGCTTTGTCATTTGGTAATTGTGAAGGAATAAATAGTGGATCTATATAAACCATGGATTTGTCCTTTTCATCCTCACTTTAATTCATTCTGCATTCGACTCCAGTTATCCTTCATAATGCGTTTCATTTTATTCTCTAGTCTTTGCCTGTGCATTGCATTGTTGTTCAATACCAACAATGTTCAGGGTCAAGCTTTGGAATGGTGGCAACAGTCTGTTGTGTATCAAATTTATCCGAGATCTTTCCAGGATTCGGATGGCGATGGAGTTGGCGACTTAAATGGTGACCTTTTTTAGATAAGAAGAATCAATTTTTGTCTTGTGTAAATTTTCTAAAACGAAATTATTTTCATTCATAGGAATCACATCAAAACTCGACTATTTTCAGGATCTCGGGATTGATGCGATCTGGATAAGTCCAATTTACGAGTCACCCATGGTAGACTTTGGTTATGATATCTCAAATTGTGAGTAGCTGAATTACGTTTTCACATTTCACTTTAAAGTGACCCCTTAACTAAACTACATGTTTTTTACAGTCACCAACATTGACCCTACGTTTGGGACATTGGAAGATTTCAAGAAAATGGCTGACGCTTTCCATGAAAGAGGTACACAAATTACATTTAAATTTACATTGCATTTAAATATATGTATACTTAAAATACTAAAGCCAATAATATGTTTGCGCTTTTTCAGACTTAAAATTAGTCATGGACCTTGTACCAAATCACAGCAGTGATCTCCATGAGTGGTAAGTACTGAAAAAAAATACTCGTTACTGATTGTATTTATCTAAACATTGTTGTTAAATTGAACAGGTTTGTCAACTCTGTCAATTCTGTGGAGCCCTACACTGACTTTTACGTCTGGAGAAATGCAAGTGGGTCAGATGGTGAAGGGAAACCCCTCCCTCCAAATAACTGGGTAACATAATTAAAGCACTGATGAAAGAACTGTACATTAAAATTGGCTATGTAGTATCTGATTTTATATTTATTATTGTAGATCAGTGTTTTCGGTAAGTCTGCTTGGGAGTGGAATGAGAAAAGACAACAATTTTACCTCCATCAGTTTGTGAAGGAACAACCTGACCTCAACTTCGAAAATATCAAAGTTCGAAATGCCATGTTGGCTGTAATCAAATTTTGGCTTGATATGGGAGTGGACGGATTTCGAGTTGACGCTGTCCCTCACATTTATGAAGACCAACAATTCCAGGATGAACCTGAGAACCCTGACCGTCCTCCAGAGGTGACCATTTCTTTGTCCGCTTTAATTTGTCCACCAGGATATATTTGCAAAAGATTATGTATAACCTGTATTGTCGATTGCCAGGCCATCCCAGAGGAATATAGATATTGGCTCCACCCGTACACTTTCAACCTCCCTGGAGTTTTGACTTTCTTGGCTGACGTCCGACAATTAATGGACATTTACAGCGCAGATGACAACCGAGTGAGGTTAGTACTAAAGATTACGGAGAAAGTGTTACATTTCCCTGCAAACTTTAATGTCAGATGATGAACTGTACAAATTCATATGTAATATGTACATTTTTCCTCTTTAGATGTATGATGGTGGAATCGAGTGTGTCAGATGATTTCATCATGGACTATTATGGAACAGAACAAAATCCAATTGCCCACTTTCCCTTCAATTTCCACCTACTTTCTGTTAATCCTGAGAAAAATGCCAAAGAAGTATTGGACTACATCAATATCTGGTATGATCTCATGCCAGAAGATCAATGGGCAACTTTCCTGGTAGGTATAACTGTTTGAATTGACAATCAAAATTTATTCTTAGTCCTTCTAAAAAAGGTTCTCGAATAACATCCCAAATACTTTGTCCATTTATAGTTGGGAAATCATGACCAAAAGAGAGCCGCGACGAGATGGACAGTGAAGGGCATCGACGGAGCCAATATGATCAACTTACTCTTGAAGGGGTACTTGCTTATTGTAATACAAAAAAGAGGAGGAAACTAATGCATTAATTTGGAATTTTGTCTGTTCAACAGTACTGCTGTCACTTATTATGGTGAGGAGATTGGGATGGAAGACACTTTCTTGACTTGGGAGGAGACAGTTGACCCAGCTGCTTGTAACACGGATCCAGAACGTTACGAATTTTTCTCAAGAGACCCAGCCAGAACTCCGATGCAGTGGAACAACGACACTTCCGGAGGTAATTTAGTATTGAAAAGTCTAGCAGTGTATTTGAATAAGTACTAATCATTTTAATCAACTTTTGACAAATCAGGTTTCTCCTCCAGTACAAACCCTTGGCTTCCCCTCAACGACAACTACATGACCCTCAATGTGGCTGCTCAGGAGACAGCAGAAGAAAGTCACTTGAGAGTTTACAAAGAATTGGTCAAACTCCGAAACACAAATGTTTGGAGATATGGGAACTATGCCAGCCAATCTTTGAACTCTCACCAAGTTCTTGGTTTCACCCGGTACATTTCCTTATAGCTAATTGCTCTGAAGAGCATTGTAGTTTTCAATATTCTTGAATACTTATCCATGTTCCACGATTTATTTGTGGTGTAGAATTGCCTCACCCGAAGTTGATCAAAGAGGCTTCCTGATCTTGGTTAATTTCGCTGACACCTCAGTCTCTGTTGATGCTACAGTTTTCTCTGGAGTTCCAAGTTCGGGAACTGTTTTAGTTCGCAGTGTTGGATTCCAAGACTCTAGCATCACCATCGGGTAAGATTATTCAAATAATGTCTTGATTTTCCAATCACAGTCGTATAATCCAAATATCCCTGTTTAAAATTTGGCAGTGGGAGCGTTGACATTGCGACCGTTCCATTAGGACCCCGTGAGAGTATTGTCATTGAATTCCCCCCAGCTTAAATACAAGTCCAGTTAACAACTACTCCCCATTCGTATGATTGTATTGTATGCATCTGTCAAATAAGTTAAAAATAAAGATAATGAATGTTGACATCGTAAATTGCGTGTGGATGAAATGCCACATTTTCTTCTGTCGGGTACAGAAAATGACCAATGACCTCATCAAAAGAAACCAGAAGTAGAGGGTTAATGGATGCCGTAAGAAAAATTTGACTAAAAAGCTGGAAAAAGAAGTCCTTGTGTATTTAGGGAAAGCACGATGAACTTTCTCCACAGTATGTGTTTTTATTCTTTCTGATATATTTAAATATCCCTAAAATGATAGGCACCGTCGTATATTTCCTCAAAGTGTTCTTTCAACATGATTTCAAGAATACTATACAATATTATTCATACATAACCAAGTATAATACTGTAAGTCTGTACAGTATAAAAGTACAACGCATTTATAAAATTCCATCCACCCAGAGTACAATTAAAGAAAAACAAAAGGATAAAGTCACTCAAATGTACTCGGGCGAAGAGTAAATGGGTTTGGAGACTCTATTCATGACTACTGGGGGAACTCTGGGTGCTTTGCTTTTGAGACTGCTAAACTCTTGGACGATGAGGGTGAGTTGTAGAAGCTCTTGATCCAAAGCTTTCTCATACAAACTATTACCCGCCTTACACACAACGTCCAGAACAAATACAGCATCCCTCTCGATAATGTCCACTACTTTAGTGTCTTTATTCTTCCTCGCACGTGCCAGTGCATGTTCCAAATGTTTTAACTCCACGAGAATGACGTCATAAATGGCAGTCTCAGTCAAACATTGCCATTCTGGAGCAGCCAACTGCATACAATCGTTGCAAAAATGAAGCCAGGATTTTGCAAAAGAAATTGTGTTACTACTTAATCTCAAAGTTGCATCTGTTCCAGCTATAAATACACATGGATCATTAAATCATAGTCAAATTTATCCTACTTGAGTNTTCTGGAGCAGCCAACTGCATACAATCGTTGCAAAAATGAAGCCAGGATTTTGCAAAAGAAATTGTGTTACTACTTAATCTCAAAGTTGCATCTGTTCCAGCTATAAATACACATGGATCATTAAATCATAGTCAAATTTATCCTACTTGAGTACTGAATGTATGTAGAAAATATTTTACGTTGAATATAAGACTTCAAATCGGTGGCCCCCAGCTCAGCCAATTCATTAAAAGTTCGTTGAAGGGATTCCTTATCGGCAAACTTCATGGCGATTCCAATTTCATCTTGAGATTTGTATCGATGCTTCACAGCCTCAATAAGTTTGTCCTTTGCATCCGACACTGTCCTATCTATATGGGTCAACAGAAGGGAGTCTATCACGGCAGCCACGTCGAACCCTAAATCTGCCAACTGGACACAACAAATCAAAATAAATTCAGGATTTTCATTGACAGCAAAAGAGTATTTGGTATTAAATGAAGTTATACCTTTTGACATTCGTAACGAACTTTGGCCACAGAAGTCGCAACGTCTGATAAATGGGATTGTGGAGTGAAGAGTTGACGACAGTATTGGTGACTAATAAAGTTACTCGTTTCGGAATTCAGAAGAGCTGACGACAGTATTGGTGACTAATAAAGTTACTCGTTTCGGAATTCACCCAAACGACTAAACCTGCTATTCCGGTACTGAAGTTGAAAGAGCGCTTATATTCTTTGATAGTTTCAATAATTTGGACAAAGAAAAGGACGGCCATGTGGTCCAGATACAGCTGATTTCGTCCTTCCGTCTTCAGTTTTTTCAGTCTATGTGGCAATTTGTGTACAAAACGTTAGTACTAAAGTGATTACAACGCACTTTAATCCAACTCCATTTAATTGCATGTTATGTAAATTTTGTCGTGTGGTCAATGCACCTGTTTTTGATGTATGCTGATCTGTGAGACAGAAATAATTGTGACGCCTGATTTTCACGTCCCAATCGAACGAGCAAGTCAATGGATTTACGAATAGACCTTGGACCACCTTGTAAAATTTTCTCTGGTGTCATAATCTCCAAATCGCCAATCAGAATGTCAACAAGTCCTTTTATACGACTGTCAACTTTAAATCTGTTAAACATTCAATAAATTTCCATTATTATAATATGTGAAACTGAAGTAGATAACTATTACAAAGCACTGACCATTTTTACTTACTTGATTTCCTTTAAGCTCGATGTCAAGGGTTGTTGTTCCAAAAATTCTTTAAAACTGTCGTACAAGTCTACAGCTTCTATGAAATTTCTCTGAGCAATCCAAACATCTAGGTCCTCGGGAATGTCGATTATCCAGTCTGGAAAAGAATTCTGAAGTGACATCATAGAGTCTTCCGGACTTTTAGTTCTCTCGAAACAATCCATGGAAGGAAATCCTGGACTATTCTCTTGAGTGGGACTCTCGAT
>WJFB01001874.1:0-24909 GCA_009870185.1 Pygmarrhopalites habei
TTTTTCATCTGTATATGAATACAGCTTCCACTTTGCTTGGTAATATTTTTTTTAAAAAAATTTTTTCCCTTACTCCTCTATGTAGTAAATGTAGATCATAGCAGGTTTAATACCATAACTGTAAGTGCAGACATTTTAAAAAGTTTTCCAATAATTTGTAAAAATTTGGCAAGGCAAAAGCCTAAATTCATCCTATCAAAAAGATTTTTTTTCCAAAAGACTCTTCTTCTTCTACATGTTTTAGTCTAGAGCATAATTATGTTGTGCAATAGTATTCTATGTTTTAATCATGTCTACAACAATGAAATGTAATGCCATAGCCACTACAATTACGGGTCATCAACTAACAAATGCCCTTTTCCATTGAAAGAGAACGTCACCCTGCCTATGTACAGAGAAAACGGACTATTTTTTTTATCAATATCGCTCTCCTATCATCAAGTACTAATTAATCATAATCAGTTTCAGTTCCATCAAGAATGTCAAGAATTCATTGTTTCTTGCATCCACACACCCCTCGCTTCTTAAAAATTCTTACAATAATAAATCCACAGCTCAGGTCAACACGTGAATTCCTATTATAGTCTAAAGTCAACTTCTTTACAACTCTGACTACGAATTTGTAATATAAGCCTTTAACCGTACTCGACTTGACTCTGTTGATGTCTCTTTATGATGATGATGTCACACACAGACTTTTAGTAGATTATTCAAATATGAATAAATATATTCTTAGAAGGGGGGATTAACCAAAAAAATAAAAACAATTAACATGAACGTCGAAAAGAGTTGGACCCCGACATTGATCCACCACTACTTTCGTCCACATTATAATAATAGTAGTAATGAGCTGGGAGATTCAAAGACTGACGTTGTACTGCTTCTAGCTGTTGTCGTTGCTGCTGCTGCTGATAATAGTGGTGTTGCTGCTGCCGGCGGGGAGAAATTCTAGAGGAAGATTGAGCTTTTTGTCCCAAATCAGAGATTTCCTGAATAGTCATATAAACGAAATTGGTTTCCTGATTCTTTCACATTTTTTTATAAAAAAAATTGACGGCCATTTTACCTGTCAAACCATCACCTGGTCCTCTTTTCCACAGAACAAAAATGGGTATTGATCAATCATAGCTTGAACCAATTCTTCTAAATGAGGTCTCATCTAAAAGAGAAAAAAATCAATAATTTAATCTTGAACATTCCTATCAAAGACTTTTGTTTTTGTGTATAGCTGTAGGATAGGATTCTTAGAAAAAAACGCGAGCATTCATTTTATAATAAAGTTTCATAGTAATGTTGGAATACTGTTTTACCGATTCAAAACGCAACATGTCGGCGAAATTCATCAAAAAAATTGTTGGCCACCAACAAATTGCCAAATTCTTAGAGTCCATCGCATTCACCTACAATAAAGACAGTCAAACTTTGCAGCAGAGTACTATTTTATAAATATATATAATTTAAATATTGTGTAGTTAGATTTGGATCATTAACTCACCCTAGATCTCTCAGAGACCCTGTGAGCAAAAAAGCAAACAAAATAAATATTGATTAATAAATAGTTAACTGTCGATCTATCCTAATTTTGAAAATATTCCAAATTTTTTTCCCAATAGGTACCTGACAAGATGAGAGAATACAATTCTTAATACAGCTAAATTTGGGGGTGGTAGATGTAACAGGAA
The DNA here is from genome assembly GCA_009870185.1 of Pygmarrhopalites habei. Lineage (NCBI taxonomy): Eukaryota > Metazoa > Arthropoda > Collembola > Symphypleona > Arrhopalitidae > Pygmarrhopalites > Pygmarrhopalites habei. The sequence continues at coordinate 1,683 of WJFB01001874.1, forward strand.
TTGTTTCAATTCGAGTAAACGAAGAGATCGGTCAGCGATTAACGCAACCCTTTCAACTTCTGGCATCATTTCAGTTGGAATGGGAGGCGGAAGTCTTTTAGCAAGAAAATCTTTCAGAGCAGTCGCCTAAAAATGTTAACATATAAAATGATTTGTTGGAATATTTATTATTACTACACATTACACAACTATTAACGTTATATTGTTCTTCCTGATTAATTCTATTACTCACCACAGCATTTACTGGAATGTCCAATGACCTTAGTGCTGTATGAGAATCCTCAGCAAGTCTTGAAAACAAAGTTTCAACTTGTATACGATTTCCTGGGAAAGAGAATACGGGTGAAAATCACACAAAAACGATTTAAATAAATATTTAATAAGATTTAAAAGAGTTCTTCATACCTGGAACTCTGTAAAGTCCCTCCATGTCAAGACCTTCCTCTTCAATAAACTGACAAGGAAAGATTAAAAATTTTAAAACACTGAATATTTCACCCTTCTCATCAAATTAAGTCGTTAATGAACAATGTACTCACCTCAACCATACTCTCTAAGATACCATGTGGGGCAGTTGCTTCTTCCAGCTGAATAAATAAAATTTATCAAAATTATACTTCGTAATCAACCAACTCGATAAATTATCCGTTGGATTACATTGATATGAAAATGCTTACACTAGTTCCAAAGGATGGAGTAGTTGACTGTGGCTGCTGTTCTGTTGATTTAGACTTGGTCAATTTCTTTGGTGGTTTCTCCTTCTTGCGAGCTTTATCCGTTTTACTTTTAGATAAATTGCTCATTTCTTCTTTGATACGACATGAAAGAGTAGAATAGAATATAAGGACACTATTGTGATTGAATCAAAATACCCATACTCATTTTTTTAAAACAAAAAACCTGAACACACCTTTAAGACGGGCAAATGGTTTCTTTTCAACGTCAACAGGAGATGAAGCTTCTATAACACAGTCAAATAAAACTTAATAATCCATTTTCTACGTAAACAAAAAAATTCCAACCAAAATTGGATTTCAATATATGTGACGACTATATGGCTCAAATTACCAGATCCTTCTTCCATAGTTAAAGATTTGTTTTTGTGTGAGCATTCAGAATCTACAAAGAATAAAAGAGTAGGAAATGAAAAAATTATACTACAAACATAAATTATATATAATTATTATTTGGCAATGAAATAATTATTGATTTACTTGGTGGCAATTGATAGGGCACAAATCCTTTTGGTAGCACACGATTAAAAGATACAGACAAATTATATGTCAGTAAAATTGTACTTTAGTAAATGAAAAAGGCATTGAACAAAAAAAAGATAAATGAGGTTACCTTGTGGGACTGTTGGAATTGGAGCAAAAATCCCTTTTGGTTTCGACGGAGCATGATGATGTCGTGAACGAATACTAGTGTTTTTTAAACTTTTCTTCTTTCGAGCCCTAAAATCCTCGGGATCTAAAACAGGTAATAACAAATTAAAAAGTTTAGTCATTGTACATTTGTCCAATGCTACACTTTTACCTTGTAATATTATCTGACTTTTAAAAATTATACACCTATTTTATGGATGCTAACTACTCAAAAACTATCATACCTGAAACTGGTGAGGCGGAAGAACTCGAATCACTTGGCGGAGGGGGTAACCGTCCTGAAAAAAATCAATAGCATCACATTGAGTTAAAGATAAGTTTGAGTGAAATATCCTCCGCATTACAAAGACATTTCGTTTAGGATTTCTACAGCAAGTACAATAATGGAGTACATCAATCTGTCTAGAGAAACTGTCTCACCTGGATTACGTCTTGATCGATTCGTACGATTTCGATGTCCTGTATCAGACACATAATCTTCGTTGGGAATTGAGTAAGGTGGAGAGGTATGTGGTAGTCTCATACGAGAAAGTGCGTCAGTAACGGCAGAATATTCTGTTTTAAAAAAATGATTGTCATATTAATTGTTTCTGTTGTTGTTTTTTTCAACAGTGAGCATTTCGAGTAATATCATACTCATAGAAACTATTTATCGATTGTACTAATTTGCTGATATAAAATTAATCTTGTCCTGGCTACGCTACGCTAAAAAAAAGTTGAATTTTGACATACCGGTCATATTGAGACGACCCGGAACTGGAACTGGAATATTATTTCCCACACGTCCATGCCCATGAGAACGTAACTGAGTAGAAGTACCATTATTATTATTCACAGTTCTCGGATGATGATGACTTCTTCGGCCAGTTGCAAAAGCACTGGCATTTGCCAAATAAAGATTAGGTTGATTCTTCACATTTGTTGCTGATCCTCCTTCCCTCCGTCTTGCTCCAGTCCACAAATTATCAAATTTTTCCAAATCTCTTTCCCTCATAACAAAATTTTCAGAGACTGAAGGTTCCATTTTATGTTTCAAGTACTGTTGCTGTTGTTGAGCGGCTTGCCTTTGACGTATCATCGAGGGTCTCACAAGAGCGTCCCCGCTGCCCGCATCATCCGAGTCACTGTCAGGCAATTGCTCATAAATATCTTCAGAGTCATTTGAGCCAATATGACCTTCCGAACTAGCAGCTAGCGGAGGTCTTGGTGCAGTTGGTGGTCTATATAGCGGTAACGGTGGAGATTCCATCCTTTATTAGTAATCAAATTACTTAATTAATATCTACTGTATACCATTTGATCAAGAAAGGCTATACATACTACATACGGAGTGCGTCAAATTAAGCGGAAAAGAGAGAGAGAGATAAGTCACAGAGTGCTTTGAAGAAGTTTAAGAATCGACAGCAAGTAGAAAAGAATGTGAATAATAATATTTTTTGTCTCACCTGAATGCTTTTTCAATATCACTCTTTTGATCCCACACCTACAGAATAACAGTAATTAGTACACATTGTTTCCAAATATCATTACAATAATCATAATGTTTTCCAATGCAATAACACAACAAATAAAATAAAAATACACATTACAAACTTACTTGTCGGAAGAAAGGAGTATAAATTCCCACAGTGTGTTCACCACTCCATGTAGCAAAATGACCCCCTAATGTGTCGGCTATATTTCCCGAAAACAATGAGAAGCAATATGAGGAACAAGTTTACTCAACTTTAGAGAACTAATAACAAATGAAAAATTAAATCGAAACTCAACCATACCTAGTGCATTTCCTTCCGTTATTAACCGTTGACCCAATGATGAACTGAAAAAAAACAATGACACAGAAATAAAAGTCACCGAATTTCTAATTTAATATAAATCAATATCTTTGTCAGATATTCTTCTACATTTAATTTTGTACAACAAATAATATACAATAGCTCATCATCATACGAAAACATAGCTGATGCCGCTCCGCCGTTCTCAGTCACAGCAACAATTTGAATAGGAAGATTCGGTACGTTTGCGGAAAAGGCTATTGACATAAAAGTCGTGTCATAATTTTCGTTACATTTATTAATCATTAATCAATAATGAAATCTTTCATGCAAAAATTAACAAACCTTTGAGAGCTGAAAAGGACGCTATACCTGTATGAAATTGACATTAATTTAAAAAATTAGAGTCCACAAACCAAAAAAAGTTACAATTCATTGTCTTGTAAATTATTGTTCTTGTGTTAAAAATATTTATTAATTTGTACTTACGATTCGCGGAGTAAACTAAAATCAATCCATGGACTAGTTCTTCACGGTGTTGTGAAGCACCGTGGAAAGACGACATTATTATCTGAATATTTCCAAAATAAATACATGATTAATTCAATATTAAAATGTACTTTTAGTAATTTTCAACTTGTTCTCTTCTTCCCACACAACTCAAAAAACCGGAGAAGTTTTAAACTTGTAGCTTCACTAATCCTTCAACAAACATACTGAAACACTAACCACATAACCAGTCATCATAAACACATAATATGATACAAAAACCGTTTAGAATCTTTACGCTTCCTTTCCTACAGCTTCCCCTACCATTTAACACTCTAATAATTCCCTCTTATTCTTATGTCTCTATCCTTCCTTTAAAAATTCACCCTACTCCTTGTTTTCACAAGCTAACAATGCTCTCTCATCCTACGCTACATAAGAGGAACTAACATACATAGCTTGAGTATGTACAATCGCAAACCTCAAAACGTTTATTAATGGTTTGTCTCGTTAATTCATTTGTTCTCGTAAAAGTTTTCTCTTTTCTCATTTGTCAGAATGCTTGCTCACAATCCCTTTAAATATTCAACATTATTGCTTCAATTATCAAGACAAGCCATCTTCCAAATTAAAACAAAAAAATGACATTACCTTCATGTAAAATTGAAAAACTCATATTATAATTGCCTTCGCTTTTCTCCTTTAAAACTTCATTAGTTGCTATACTATACAATGACATGGAGTAAGTTGGGAGGAGTAGTTGAAGAGAAGAAGAAGCCCTAAGGCAATTTATAGCCAGAACAGCAAAAATTATACTCTTCTTTCAGTTGAACTCATCAACTAATCTTCAACTTTTCCTCTTAAAGTTACAGTCTATAATTTTACACGCACACGCACAAACTAATTCAGTATGAATGAGACATGGCATTTAAGTACATATGTACTTCTATCTTGAGTGTTTGTCAAATGCTTTTAGCTTTTGAGTTTACAATATAATTAAATCGAGCTTAATACTACAAAAAACATGATAAAAGTAAATACACGCATTCAATTTCCAGGCTAACTAAATCGCTTTTATGATCTCGTACAATTGTAACTGTGATGGCAGACGCATCATAAAAAAGTAGGTTAGTAGATCAGCAATTTAAACGAAAAAGTGATACAAAATAAGGAATGTACAAAAGAAAAAAACAAACATTAAGAAAAATGAATACGGTGGTAAGTTAGCTAAATTGTTCCAGTGCTCAACCTTAAAAATTTCCTCTTCAAAAAGGCCATGTGCCATGTTTTCCTCTCTCTTCCTAAGACATGGTCATATCAAACATCACCATCCTCGACATCCTCCTCTTAAACCCTTATGTTATGTTATTTAGATGATGGTGATCAGTGAGGCTAACGACGACGCAGTTTTTGATTATTTAGCCGGCACGGTGAGCATGACGGTCATCGTTAATGTCATTTTACATTATCATTACACAATAAACGGAATAAATCTAAGTTGTAAAAAATTCCATAATGAAATCTTACTGACCTGTACACTACGGCGTCTTTCACCCAAGAATGTTAAAAGACTAATAGCCTGTGGAGATTAATAAAAGTAGAAACTCATTTAAAACATGTAAAGACAAAAATAAAACGTGCGTGGATGCATGTATCAGCGGTTAAACAGAAGACCTGGATACTTTTTAAAAAACTCAATGTGTATTTTATTTTTACACAAAAAAAATTACGAACTTTGTCATTCGTTTGCTGACATGCCGGAAGTGTGAAGAGGGGGGCAATCAGGGAATGGACGTTCCTTTAAAACGAGTAATGATAAATACACAACAGTTAGTCTTAAGATTCTATCATTTATTTTGTGTTTATCTTTAATGAGTATACCCTAATATAGGGTTTGTACAATGGAATTGTACTACATATTTCTAAAATCCTCAACTACTTACCATGAATCTCCACAGAACATGCACATAATGACGCGAATGTCTGGCTCTGTGTAAAAATAAATAAGACATATAAGAAGTGACATTTACTTGAAAGATATACACCTTGTTTTGTAATTTTATAAGAAAAAATCTTTACCTCCACTTAGCACCACTTGTGCAGTAAAAGGGGATTGATGTGGATTTGCTCGATCTCGTAATGACCGCACTAATGATTGTAATGCTTCCGCTAGCAATCTTTTTCAAAATAAAAGCAAGAAATTAACAAACACTGTAGACATTATAGGCTGCTCATAATAATTTTTTTTCAGTCGTCCCTAAATACAACATTTGATACATATTTGTAAGAGTGACGATGATGACCTTGAACTACATCTTTTTTTTAATTACAAAAAAATTTGTGGGCTTTAACTTATTTTCACTTTACTAGGTCAGAACAACAACAATAATCATCTTTTCATTCACGTATCAACAACATTGCATGGTTAACAAACAATAAATATATAGCAATAACGAAGAGGAAGAGTTAAGAAAAAAGACAATTAAAATTGAACACGGTCATTACCTTGTACGTCCGTCACTGGTACTAACATCAACAAATCCACAGCCCAAACTGTCTGCTAAAGACTGACCATCACTTGACAACCTGAACAAAGTAAAATCAGTTAATTTGGATCAGAACATTATAGATCAGCCATGGAATCCGTCGGTAATGGTCTCGTGTGGCTCTTAATGTGCAAAAGAGTGGAACAAAAAAGAAGAAGAGTGTAGTGAAATACCTTATATCTTTATCTTCAGTATTATCATTCTGTCCACCATGATCATTTTTGAAAAAAACTATAACTACTGGAGGTTCCGCAAATGGCACATTTTCTTCTTCAGCTAAATTGCTTAGCAAAGTTTTCTCCAAATAAGCTTTAGTGTCCTCCAATGTTTCCGATGTTGAGTACAATACTAATCTTGACTGTGTACACATGACCATACAATTATCATTTCCTCACAACCTCGTATTATATTATTTATCAATTACACCCACGAGAAAGCATCAAATTTCTCTCGTTACAATGAAAATTAATTATATATTACCATGAGATGACCGGAAGTATTTGCTGGAACTGTAACAAAAACCCATAAAATTAGTAGCACTACAACTAGAGAAGTTTAACTTTTGCTACACAGCTCTCTCGTAGAGCTGCTGTTCGAATAGTTTGTATGAGAAGTAAAATAAAAAATATAGTGCAACATGGACATTGGAACTCTCTGGTTCATTTGGACAAAGTCTGTCTGAAGGAATTTTAAAATACCAGAATTTTTTAACTCACATGTTAACGGAATGTCTTTGGTTTTCAAATCCATCGTATACACGACACCATCGAGTTCATACTCATCGTCATCGCAAATTTCTTCCAATCCTACAGCCAGTAAACAAAAGGCGATTAAAAAGAGACATTCTAAAAATCCATCGAGGCCTCAAAACTCAAAAAATTGTCGACAGTGCAAATACATTCTATGAATGGTCAACTCGTAAGTTGATTCATAATTGGGTTTTAGACCTGTGTGCTGCACTTATAATGTGTATATAGTATATATATGTCAAGTAACAAACCCTATCCTCTCAATTAACAGATTATATCATGTGAAATAGGTAGACCATGGCTAACTAATCAATTAGCCTAAAGGCAAATTGTACATTCCAATTCATTCAACTTTATTCATTATATATCTATTAGTCTGGCCCCTCACAAAATACATAGAAATTAATCTAATATGTAGTTTGAAACTTTTAAATACAAAATTCCGCATCATGATGCTACCAACCATGCAGAAATTCCAACTACAACTTCCTACTAACATATTCTTCTGATCGTATACACACACGACTGTGTGTGTGGAAATTCAAGAGCAAAACAGCCTACAAACACAAAACTTTCCGCACAGTAACAGTAGTAAGCAGCATATGGTGCTTTTATTAAACTTTTATTCCATGAAAACTCTGTGAAAAAATAATCAACAAAAATTTTTTCTCTCTTTTTTTTTTTTTTTATAATCGATGTAGACAGAGCTGAGAAGAAAGTACAGCATACGTTTTCTGAAATTTTCCCACACCATCACTAGTCACCACTAAGTTGGGTTATAAAAAAACACCTTTCGCACTGTACTTTCACACAGTACTAAGTACTACGTATTAGGTATTATATATCTGAAGCTATTTATGCCTACTCATTAGTTCTGCATGAATGTATACCCATTGGAAGGTGAAACTTGATAAATTTTAAAGACATTACTTCTTGTAAGAAATTGCATTGATAGTTGACATCAACTTACCAAATCTAATGGCTTCAACTAAATGTGGAGCACCGATCAAGTACAACGTTAATACTGCATCCGTTGATAAACTATTGGCGGTTCCATTAAAGTGTTGAACTTTTGGAGCATTGGAATCTAAAAGTCTCTCAACCTGTAAAACAATAATAACAAGAAAAAAGAATTTTTAGAATATATACACATAGAGAAAAATACACTCCAAATCGCCAAATCCCTTTCCTTCATCTTAAATGATTATAGTTTCCATCGAGTCGATGGACATTCGAGCTGCCACATCTCCTAAAACTTTTGAACTTGGACTTGTTTCTTGGACTAGAGTCCTCATACAACATTCAATATTTATGAGATGCCGAGCAATCTCTCACACGCCTCCTCACACCCAAAAAAAGTAGATACTGAAACAAACTAGAAACAAATCAAGTAATCGATCTTTCTTTACATCTGTCCATATCCATTATCATTTATCCACTGGGGTTCGTCAAATAATTCAACCATCACTGAGCATTGATCCACGGGAGACGTTACTTTCTCAACTGACCTGAAAATTCAGTTTTCCTTCCTTCCGCTACCCTTTCTCCTACGAATATTTTATGGCAAAAAAAATTTCCCCTCACTTTTACTCTCATATTTCAGACACAGATCCCTACTTTCTTTTCTATACATTTAGAATAATTTCGAAAGTACGGATATTAGTTGATTGGGGGCGTGCAAAATATAATTAAAAATGGAAAGAGCCAGATTTTTCTAACCCTTTGCCCTTTGCCTCTCAAAATTCAGAATGTGGTAGTTCTATTCTAGGAAATAACAAACTAATAATCAAGTCAATGTTGAACATCTATTATCACAACAACAAATTTGATACTCCTTTTCCAATGTATGTATAAGATTCAAAATAATAATCACGAAAGTTGACCCAAAACTGTGTAGAATCATACATGTTGTTGACGGCACAAGTCGTCACAAGACTATTATTACAAAGGTTTCAAAAAATAGAAATGACAAACTTTACAATAGAAAATATATCGAGTAACGCAGTGGTTCCACAGAATGGGTCTGTGGAACCCTGTACAAGGTATAACAAAGGGAAAGTTGACATCCTATGCCTATGAATTCTGGTGAAATAATAATAGTAGCAGTGAGTAGAACTGTTGAAGGATTGACAATGAAAAGAATAGCCAGGAGCCACTACTGCCGACATGGAACATTCATCATTTAATTATTGAAATTGGATATATAACAACCATCCCTTGCTGCACAAATATACCCCCTTGTCGAACCATCATCATGAAAATCTTTCATGTCCTTTAAAGTTATCCATGACAAAGTAAAAGTAAATGTAGGAGCCTCATCATGATGACATAACCACCACCTCAAATTTATAAATGCACATTTCCCAAGTAATGTCTTGGACAATTCATAATTATTACAACCAAGAGTAAGTCTCTACAGTCTTCGTATATTATATTTAAACTTTTTCATGTGTGTGTAATTACTATATGTGTGAGAATAAAAGAACAGTGGAGGAGGGAACTGTGAACATAACATATATAATATTGGAAGATACGGGCAGGAATAGTCCAACGATCTTAACGATCCAGTTAATGATTTGATATTTGCTTTCTGAAAATATTTTCCCATCCCAGAGTATACACTACAAATATGTAATGCATGTAGTATTTGACAAACGGTGTAATAGTTATTACTAAACATACACAGTGTACATATCTAGAGAAAGAGACTCTACAACAAGGAATCCTATTTGCTTTTATGATGAACACACACACACACTCTTTCCCCGACTCGACTCCTCTTGTTCGTATTCCTCCACTCTCAAACATCGTCCACCTACACACATACACTCACTCCACTTTCCCTTCATGATTTGCATTTACATAGTGGGAGGGGGTGAAAGGTTCGCGAGGATACAAGCAATATGGAACGGCCAGTATTACATCTTGCTATAATACACACACACACACACACACACACACACACACACACACACACACACACACACACACACACACACGCACACACTGTACTCAACCAGTATCAACGGGCTCCCTTCATAGAAATAGAAAATTTGCTCTTTCGTAAAAGAGGCAAAGACTTTGTATGACTATATGGACGATTGTATGACTGTCTATTGTGTGTGTGAATGAACTTACATTTACCTTTTTACCTGCCTGTGTCAATAGTACATACATGCCTGTATGTAATACAGAATATTATTATTATTCACTGTGTACAGACTATAAATCGAATCAAAGAAGTTTCTCTGGAGGGGGAGACCAGAATGGAATCGATAAACAAACTCTTACCACGTCAGTCTTTCTCCTATCAACATGAATAATACATCAGCACCAGAATCTATCCACCCACCATATACCAACCATCCTCTAACAACAAAGCTTTCCCTCTTTCTCTCATCTCCTCCTCTTCTTTTGAATATTCAAACTCCATCATAATACTTACAATCTTTGCACAACTCCAGGTGATACACAAACCCCCCAATCCAACACATTCTTTTGGGAAAAGTCACGGCTCCTCCTTCCCCATTTCCATATTTCTTCATCTCTCAATCCCATGACTTCTTTGACTACTAAATTCCATACATCATCTATGAGGATTGTCCATGCTGACTAGGGTGAGTCACTCAACCCTTCAATTAATACCACAACCATATATCTGTACACACACTCACTAAACATATGGAGGCAACAAGTGAGAAGAATTGTGAACCTAACCCATCAAAACATCCCCCTGTCTCCCTAGAACTTGGGCCAATTTCTTAGGCAAACCAATTACAAAAAATAAATATCATGACGAACACAATTAAAATAATGAGTCCACCTCAGAATAAGAACGTAAAGACTAAAACATTTAACATGTTCAACTTGTTTTAGTTACAACGGCGGTTCATCACAGTCCAGGAATTATATGTGTACAATGGGACCAATTTTCAATTGAGATAAATGGATATGTGTTTGAAAAAAGCAGCTCTGGCAATTTCCTTCTACAGAAACTTTCAAATTGGTATTTGGATGGGCTTGGGACTTGTACAGTCAGCCAGAGGAGGAAAGGTAAGGAAGAATCTACCTAAAGAGGCAAGTCATTGAATCCTCGTTATCATTATCTTGCATTTCTTTAGAATCAGCAAATTGCCCCCCTTCCCCCTCCTAAAAACTCACAGCTAATCCTCCAGTGCTTGAGTCCCAACGTGGGACAGTTGAACAAGTTTATTGTCCTTATAATACTTGTAGAGTAAAGATTTTCACGTACATTCTATAAAATCTCAGACTGTGTCTACTACTACTACCGTACTACTACTGTCTACTAAAAACAAATAGATATATACTGGTGTTACTCGAGTGTTATATCTATTATATGTATATACCGTGTACAAATACTCTGACTACTACTGTATCCCTCCTCCTCCTATTTTACTCTGTTCATTCTCCATGTGTAGTTTTAATTTTAACAAAAGAAACCCCATCGTTCCCAAGCGAAGGCTCTAATTCTAAATAAGAAGTCTCGTTTTAGCTCCAGAAGTTTTTAGTTTCAGCTCTAATTCCAGTTCCCTGGACTCTAATGCCTCCATAGTATACAGTCTCTGAATTACACACTATACAGTTTTCTTTTTCACCTGCTTCCATTCTGGAGACTAACGAAGAGGCAAATACGTATTCTCCTCTTTCTCAAACTGTGCAAATTTATAACTAAATCTTTCACTCCTTTCATCACCAGCTGCAGACCGATTTGAAAAATTGATGAAGCACACATTTCTTTCCGTTACAAATTCATCACTTACTTAGACGATGCAATTAAGCTTTTTTCTTTTTCAACTTTTACTATGTAAACTACAAAATATATAACAGGAACAAAATTCTCCATCATATACACATCACCTTCTTCAACTCCTTCCATACACATACTAATTTCTGAATTTCCTCTTCTCTAGTACAAGAGTAAGAAAGTACATAGTTTCACAAGGTATTTATACTAGTTCTCATACAACTACCAGTCCTTGCACTACTCATTCCCTCCCACGAATTTCTAGTTCAACGTTTTTTCACTATTCGAATAATATTTGCTGTAAAAGCCCAACAATTATTTACACTTTATTAATTTTGTGTGATATCACTGCCAAAAGGACAAATATTATGACTAATGGAGACAAAGTTTAATAATCATAAAGTTGCATCTTTGGACAAAATTAAAAAAAAAACCTAATGTGACTGAAATATTCACCTGGCTCCTCCTTTACAAATAAATATTAGAATAGATTACACGTATCACGTAAAATATATTCAAGAGTACATTACAATCATAGAGAGTGTACAAGAATTTTCAATTCCATACTTTTAGTTTAATTGACATCATGTTCAGTTGAAACATAATTGCGGAAGCGCCTTCTTAATAAAACTGAAAATTTGACATTAGGTATGAAGGAGGAAAGGCATACAAGCTTACTTCTTCTCAACAAAAACCAACTAGAGTGTAGTTGCTGCTAGGCATTCCCAAAGGATTTTATGAACAAGAGTTGAACGTGTCAGTCAATGTCTAAATTTCCCCCTCCTCTCTCCCTTTTTTCTTTCTCTTTTTGTCATACTCGGGGTACCACTACAGTAGTTCAACTTCATATCCCATATGCATAGCTCTGTACTTACATAAAACTCTCTTACCCTTTCACTTTCTGTGCCTACAATGATTAACAAAAGTTGAAAGGATGGAGATGGATACAATCCCCTACTTTATGTCTCTAGAATCCATAATCTCCCAAAATCCCAAACCCTGCTTTCTCTCTACTTTCCAACTTTGAAATTCCTACAATAGCATCATACTGACCAACAAGCAGCTCCGTATTATTAGCTTTGTAGCCATTTACTACAATTATAAGAAATATACACGCAAAAATTCATTTGATAGGTCGATATAATATTTCGAATAATCTCATCTTGTATAGGAGAGTCCAGACAAATTCTCCTAAAAATATATTGACTCGTAATATAAAAATTTGTGGAAATAATGAATAAACTACCTAAATACAATATTGTCAATCTATTCCATTCCAAGGTCCTAAATATGTCACAACAGGTTACAATCAAAACCACCTCTCCTCACCTCTCCTGTTCTGTCGGTGGAAAGAGAACCAGTCTCGTATGCAAAAGTAGTATACATAACAACTTCCTTTGATTTTACAAGCGTAAACTTGACAAAATTCATTTCAAACAAGAAGCCGAAAAAACTCAAATATAGGTTAGTCGCTTCATAGTTGAACCAACTTAAAACAGAATCCATAATTTTGGTCCATTATATGCTTTTCGTTTACGTACAATATTAAATCCAACATAGTTTTCCGAGTGTATAAAAAAAGGTCATGCGTAATTTGTGTTAGTACAGTGAGAAAGGGAGGACCACTTAGATTTGATCTACCTTTGGTAGGGTTACCTACACAGGAAAACAACACATAAATATTTCAATACTCAGTGCACTTTTCGCTAGAAAAGCAAGCATTCCCTTTACAACGTTGATTATTAATTTAACTTGATTTTAAAACAAGAAATATTTAATTGACCAAAAACTCCTACTTCTCCCTGCACACTCACTCACAGCACACAACGTCTGCTTTCTCTGACTTATATTTCACCATCATCTCTACTTTATTCGTCTGCCCATGCTCATGCACAATTTTCATCAGCAAGGAAAATGCACACCGGTATTAGTTAAAATTTCTCCTCAAGGTTCTTAGCTTTCTCCTACGACCCGTCAGTCAGATCCTACAATGGTTCATGTTCATACAACAAACCTAACGAAGAAATAGAAAGAGTGAGTGAGTGTGTGCCTGCTTTCACCTCCCTTATAATCTTATTATTTGACGTGGGCCTACTTGTACATTATTTCAACAAATGAGTTTCATCTCATCCTGAAGAGACATAAAAATGAGACCATGGCTCAAGAAACTTAAGGTTTTTAGCTGACCAAGGAAATTTGCGGCTGTTGCTTGCTCGTAAAATTTATGCGGTGGCTGTCTAGTTCCCTAATCTCCAGGCGTAATATGAAAGCAGAATGCATATATGGAGGAATAGACAGTCCCCTCCTTCTCTCGTATAATACTCGCGCAGCTCCATCCCTTGCCATGCAATCAGCTCTTCTCCCCTTCCCATTCTATCTTATTCCACTAGCCCAAATTCCATGCAACATCCAAAAGTGGATGCTTAGCTCTGTGTGTACAGTGTGCTACTTTCTTCTGTATCCCCTTAAAAATAGTACTTTCTGGGTCCTTCACATTTTGAAATATTCTCAAAATCTTGTACAACACACAATGCTCCATACTTAAACTATGAACATGAATATCATGTACGAATGGAACACAAACAAGAAAAAAAGAGTTACAAACAGCTTGTGCCTACCTACAAAAAAATATTTTTTCAAGTCATCCTCATACTCTATCAAACCCATCAAAGTGGTATATAGTCTTCAGACATTAACAACCTAAATGTAACTTTAGAGAAAATTTCTTTTTGTATCCTACTGTGAAAACTAAAATCTTATTTCTCATTCACCCATCTAAAGGAGAGATTGAAAAACTTGTAGTTCAATTGATTGTGAAACTTTTGATGGAAATTTTATTAGAGTTCAAAATAAAAACATGTGTATGCACGTGCCACGTAATGATCATACTGTCCACACATAATATTCATGAGTTGTCAAGGGTCCTCTTCACATCTCAACTGACACGCATGAGAAATAACTTTTAGGGGGCACTCATAACTTGAGACAGTGTACAAGGTATGATAATATGGCATCGGTTGTAATTTAGAATGAGACGATAATTCATCTTCTTCCATGAACAGTTTTAGGTTCTTTACAACGAAAGTTTTCGCATAGAAGGAAGTGTGTTTCATTATTAATCGATAGTTAAATACGGCATCCACTCCTCGGGATCCCATATAAAGCTAATTAAATGGAATAGGAAACCGCTCCGATCAAACAACTCTCGGGTCATTTTATGAATTCGAGGGGAAGTAAAATACATTATTATGTGAATAATAATGATATGGTGGGAGTACTTTTTTAGAAATTGTAAGATTAAACAAATATTTCGTCCGCAGATTGATCAATACTAATAACTGACAATGTAATTAAAATTCTAAGAAAATTGAACAATTTTTCAATTCTAAATCATTGCATACGGCATTGGCATACAAGAAATAATTTCATCGAAGAATAGGCTACAATTGAAGGGTTAAAAATTGAAGTAGAATGTACAAGAAAAACTCACCACAGAGTCCATGCAGTTTGGGAAAGAAGGACAATGTTCCCGAAGTGGGCAATGAACAAATCCTAAATGTTGAAGGAGCATTAATCTTCGTTCCTGATCCAACCGATCTAGAGCTTTGTATCTCGAATCCTCCTGAAGTATTTCAACCATTTCTCGTACTTGCTGCTGAGTGATTGTGGCCATGGGTGAGGCAGAATGGACTTGTGAAAAAATTTCAGCATGTTCCAACATCAACTCAACAAAGGCCCTTTTAGCTTTTTCAATGAGACCACTCTGATGTTGCTCGTAAATTGACTGAATCTCTTGACCTGTAAGAGCTACGAAACAAAAGACAAAATCGTTTGTTGATTTACTTGGCCTCAATTCCTCTCTCTCTCTCTCTCTCTCTCACACACACACACAGTTTAATTGCAATGTAATGGACTTGAATTTATATCTAAAATAAAGTTTAATAATACAAGTTCAAAAAATTCACCTTCGAAGCATTCGTGCCCCATGAATAAAACTTGCACTGCAAATGTTAAATTATTCATTAATACCCTTGGTCGTTTTTATAGGGCAACCAATTTAATGACAAATTTAAAAATCAATGTAATTCGATCAGGTTTAAAATAATCATGATTTCCCTTGTTCAACTGGTATACCCAGTTTCCCCAAGTCTTTATACATAGACAGAAAAAAATGTACACTTACGCTCATTCAATGATTTCCCAGGCGTAACATATGGTGTATTGTCGAGTAGAAATTTAAATTGTTGTCGAAATTCTCCACGCTTGCGGTCTGCTTGAAGAGAATTGATTAGACGGTTGAATACCTACAATGATTTATATAAAATTAAAATTAAATCCAATTTTAGCATATATATTTTCCACGAAACAAGACTTTTGGACAAAATTACGGGGGAAATTGATTAAATTTCTCCTAGACCTACCACAAACACAAGTAGACACATTCCACTACATCTTTTTTACATACACATGTCTCTTCCGCACACACAACAGCAACCAAGAATGAGATGCTGCCATGTCAAAGGCATTCCTTTTGTAAGTGTATTATTATGCATGCTTATATAACATATAAGGAAAAAGAGAAATGTTCACTGTTCCGTTTACACGAAAAACTGGAATTGAGTAGCAACTACGGTAGCCTGACAAAGGAAATTAGATTGAGTTCAAACGAATCAAACTGAAAATCAACATGAAACATTTGAACCCTACTAAATCTGTCGTCCCTTCAGACTTTCACTACATTTGAAGTACGAAAAATCCTTTCCTTTATACAGATTATACTACAAAGAATTTTTTCTCCCTCATAGGATTCACCTGTCAGTAGTGTATAGCAAGGAAAATCTTTTTAACTTTCCAAGATTTTTAATATATCCTTCTCAGAATATGATAAATTTCAGTGAACAAAGATCTGGCATGTTAAGTTGAGCAGGAAAATTTTCAAATCTGAATTATCATGTGATGTTTTTTTGACCTTATTCAATAAGACTTATTGTATAAAATCAAATAAGTTGTGAGAATCATAAAAATGTTCTAAGCTTATTTTGACTTGAAAAATTATTATGCAAGAACTAAGAAGTACAGTTTGAAGTCACAACTTTTACCACTTTCACTTTCATGATTTTGTCCCTAGCTTACTCCGTCTCATGTAGTCTTCCAATATGTAATTATCCTTAGAGGCCAAGGGAAGGTTTATAATATGGAAAATTATGTAAGTTAGCCCATGGCTATATTCTATCCAAGATGACCGTTTAACAACAAAAATAAACAACTACCTACTCATGGTTCGTTAGTTATAAAACAAACTGAAATATCTCTTCATAGTGTACATTAAATTTTCGAAAAAAATATGTCAACTTGTCTCTGTCAAGTAAATTGGCTTTTCCAGGGACAGAAAGTTTTCACGCAACATTTTGGGGTCAAAATAATTATTCTGAGTGACCGCAAAAGTTCGGTATAGGATTGTTTTTTCTTTGGACACGGCTTTAAGTTCCCAGGGAATCATCATCAAATTCTGAAACAAAGATTCAAAAATACTTGGAAATAATAAAAGAACCAACTGAGTAATTCATGTGAACTACCAGCTTTGCCTCAAAAGGAAATCTGTCTATATCTGAACTTCTCAGTCAGCCTCCACCAAAAAAAAGTTTCAGTGGCAGAATAAAACTTTAATATACTTAATACATAAACTTTTATCCACGTACACACTTGTACAAAAAGGAGTGAAACTTTCACCTTATTATACTTACCTAATCGCTAAAGTTAATTAATATGACTGCATGCGTCTTCCTTTAGAGCTATCATAAAAAGCAGGGGACGTCACAAAAGGAAAGGGAAAGTTGCAATGCTAATACCTACCAGAGTGCTCAGTACTACGTACACACACAAGTGCAACAACATGACAACGGGGTAGTCGTAAAATCGAGTCGTAAAATAAATAGAAAACAGTGACCATATAGTCTTCTTCTCTCCGTATATGAAATTGGTATAAATGGATGGAGAGAGAGAAAAGGAGGGGAAAGAGAAAGAGAGAAAAGTGAGACTGACCGTTTCAGCTTCTGGCATGGAAAGTAAATCCAATGGAATGCGATGATTTTCTCTTATGTTAGTATCGGTGGAAGACTCCGACCCATACGTCGTCCAGTCTGTCTCTGGTGCTAACCCAGAAGGGGCGACAACAAAATAAAGAGAACACTGTGGGTGTTCCTTGATTCGTTGAACAAGCATATCCCAGTCTGATGGCTGTGACTCAGGCAAGGACTCTGGAAACAAACTTTGAAGAATCTCTGGTAACCGTTCCAAATAACGACGTTCACGGCGGGATAGAAATTCATCTTTAAGCCTTTTCAAATGCCGTCGAAATAAACGTTGAGCACAGTCTTCACCAAATAACTCGATGTACCTGCACAAAACACACACAAAATAAATAATCAGTTCACAACATTTCAATTTACTGCGCGCCACTGTGAAAGCCAGCACAAATCTATAATATTATTTACAACTTTTTTATATCATTTTTCATTTTTTGTCAGACCAAACTACTTTTAGCTCTCCTTATCTTGTCAAAATTAGGTAAATCAATCTTTATTGGAATAAATGGCCTAGAACAAATTCCGTCAATTCAGAATTTTTGCCTAGCACTGCGTACGTACTAGTATAGTAATAATATATTCCTAGGGTAAATTTCAATGGAACTAAAATAACCCAAATTGTACAAAACTAGGGACAAATGGGAACTGATATATGACCCATTTAAAAAGGAGAATACTCAAGTAGTTATCTGTATTATAGATCATATTCATTGAAGAATTAATATTATTTGTAGAACATTGTCAAAAGACATTTGACTATTTTCAGTAAGATCCATTCAATGGTCAAAATCCATGTCCTCACAGCATCCTACGAGTTTTAGTTTTCTATTTAATACATATTATCAAGATTTTAGTTATTACTCATTCCATTTCCTGTTTCCCATTTCAGTTTGTACTTGAAGATAACTGAAATATCATATACTAAGCCTTTCAAAAACACAAAGTTGTCTGTAGATGGAGAACTTGCATAATAACGACAATAATATTTGTAAGCTGTCAGCTACTTTTGCATAATGAAATGTATAAATATATGAAGTATCGCGAAAAACCAACTATATTCACACAAACACACGCTAAATGACAAGGGTGAGTGGGAAAGCAAGTTGATGAGAAGGAGTAAAATAATTTGGATGCTGTGGGAATTTTCCAAGTCTCTCAAAGTCCATTTAGGTTGAAAGCTTGAAGATGAACGAGCGAGTTTGTGAAATAAATTAAAATATTTTCAACGTATTATACACTTGACTCGTCATCACCTTATAATCCTACATTCCTCACATAATTACATTGCGTGTCAGTCTTTATGATGGCAGTTAATGATGAATTATTATTTGCCACATTTTATGTACTTTAATCATAAACGTGAAGGTCATTAGCAATCAAAAGTTTTTATGCCACTTCCTTCCTTATACTAAAATCATTGCCAATTTTTTAAAACTAAAAAGAATGGCATGGAAGAATCATGAAATATTAAAAAATTAGTTACCTTTGAAAGGCTGGATATTTGGGCAGATCTTTTTGAGTTGAGTAGTCAGCTCGGTGATTCGTCACAAGAGATTGTCTGTGTGTGGGAGTAAGGAAACAAAGAAAAGAATAAATGTAGAATCTGAATTTTTATGAATACAATTAATGACTGGAAGGATACTTACATCAACGCTTGGAAAGAGTCGGAGACAGAATCTAACATTTCTTTACGATTCCTAGAGAGAAAAGAATTTCATATCAAGCTTACCTATTAACATACATTAACATACCTATTACATATTAATCTTATCTTCTTACCTAGAAGTTTCATTGTAGGATAATGGCCTTATTCGATTTTTCACACGGTCTATTAATTGGGCTAGGAGCAAAAAGGCGGAGTCCACATTCACATTTTCATGGGCTGACGTCTCAACTATTGGAATATTTAGTTGACGAAATTCTTTTCGGCTAACGAGTTTCTCCGCTTCTTTAACATACGCCTCACAAGCTTCGTCATTTTTCGTCGTGACTAACACAACGGGTTTCCTAAAGATACACACACAACAACAAAATGAAGTTAATTTGTAAACCCTTTTATACCATCAGATGTTACACACCTCAAATAAAAAGATTCATGACACTTACTTTGCTCGTATTATGTTGAATAATATGGCAGCTGAAAATTCTGTCTGTCGGTCAATGGAACGTCCTATAAAAAATATTTTGAAAAGTTGAACATCAGAACTAATTCATTATTTACATATGTTACGTTTGAAAAATTGTTCGTACACCAGGGCAAAACTTCTTAATGTCCGTTCGTCCCATAATGGAACTCTCTTTCAATGATGTCTTATGTTTTGATTTAATTTGATTGAACTTTATTAGAGTGTCTATCATGTCAGTGTATAACATTATTATTTTTTCATACGAGGACACAATAATGTAATAACGATACATAATTATTAAAAGAAAGTAGTAATAATTTCCTCGCAAAAATTCATAGAAAACTTTACACGTAAAAGTACAGCAAAAACTTTTAACGGCAGCCGCAAAGGTCAGTTTTTGAAGTTTAATATGTAGAAAAATCAGGAGAATCAGAACAGTACAAGCGCTGCTAAAGACGACACCATTTAAGGGCTCTACATAATTATTTTAATTGCCATTGACTAAGGGGTAGGGGAGGCTGCGGGAAGAATTTCAAATTTCTTTGGACACTAAGATTTTTTTTTCCAAAGTTGTTTAATCATCAAAATATTGATAGGTAAAATAGGTACTTAAACCTGTGACCTCTTCTTCTTCATAGCATGCTTAATTTCATTTGAAATAGGGTATTTCAAGCAGGTAATTGTTATTATTATTATTAGCTCATAAAGTATTTTTGTTCCAAACTTCCAAAGAAGCCTTCTGCAAGGAATTAGATTTTTCAAAATATTTACTAGAAAGGTAAAGATCTTCTTTCTCTGGTAAATATTTTGTTGAAAACTATTACTACTTTCTTTCAACTGTATACTATATGTGCTCTGCGGACAAGTGCACGAAGTGCATCTTGTTATATAACCACAATAGTTATGTAATGTATAAATTGAGACGTCAAAATATTTTTTTATTTTAAATGACCCGACTTTTCTATATCGTTTCTCATATTATAGTCAACAAAAATATTAAAATCAGAGAAAGAACAAAATGAAAGAAAAATTTCAACTGTGGAGTAGTGAGGGGAAAAGTCGAGGGAAAGTAAAAGCGATATCAATGTCTACCCACATCCTCATGTAGCCCTTTCCCCTTAACAGTGAATCCCAGTCACAGATGAAAGAAATGTGGTCTAGAGGAAAAGTATTTGCACAATTCAGAAATCAATAAGGGTAAAAATTTTGGTGGAGGTATAAAAAAGAATAAAGTTGGAGCTAAAAGTCTGATGGTGGACAAGAGTCAGCTTGATGATAAAGTTGGACTATGGTCAAAGTCAAATATATGGTGACCTTGTCTATCCTATAGCAATCAACAACAATAATATCTAGCAAGATTGTGCGTCGGAAACAACTGCCTGACCTCCTTGATTTGTACTACCTATTTACAGAGTAAAAGTATATTCAGGATCACTCAGTGACCGTCACCCTATACATCGAGTCAGCACGTATACATTTACTATATGTAACAGTATATACTAGAAATTCAATGATGGGTTGTTGTAGAGGAGGAAGGAGGAAAGAAAATTTGGAAAGAGATGAAGAGTGGAGAGAAAGGAGTATTGGATGAATCCAGACAAGATAGAACTGTAGCAAAGTCGTGAGGGTAAATTGATGTTGGAAAAAGCAAAAAGAGCGAGTAGCGTTTACCTGGGACCGACGAGACATCATACGTGACAATGAAACCATCGATATTGAGTCTCCCATCCGGCAAAACTTTTTGTTCGTACTCTTTCTCTATTCCCAGTTGACTTTTACATATATACATCAATTTTTCGGCGGAGAAGAGGCGAGTGGCCGCACAACGCTTCACATATGGCTCCATTTTCCCCCCCTGAATCAAAAAGACGTGTCATACTTGTCAAAATTTTATTCAAATCAATCATTAATACATTGTATAAGATATATGTGCAATCTCAACTTTGACAGGGTAATATAAAAATAATAACAAAAAATGTTTCCAAAATATATCTTTCAACTGAATTACAATGTCGTTTGTGAGTGGAGGGTGAAATTTGACACGTATACGTACGTTATGTGGACAATATACCTGTTCATATTTCACGGTTAAAAACTATAATTACCTGTAGAAGGGAATCAACTGATCCATACTTATTTGTCTAAAATTTAGACTTTAAATTAGCAAGTCGTATATGTAATTTGCTTTTTGTACCCTCATCATCTTCATCGTCATTGATTTTATAATATATTCTGTGTTACTTTGAACGCTTATTCAGTTTTTTAAAGTATAATCACGAAATCAAGGTAAAAAATAAATAAATTCCCTGTCTTATTTGAAAATCAAGAAAGGTAAGAAATGATGGACAAAAACACTCAAGTTGTAATTTCATTTCCACAAATAACACGAGGATAATGAGAATGACGGAAATGGTGAATGTCTCTGTATGTACAGTTAGACTGGTCTGTCCTATACAAGGGAGAGTTGGAGTGAGCTGTAGACAAGATGTAACAAATATTGCAATGTGTATGGTCCATATATACTGGATATAGGTATTTGACTGTGGGGGGATACGATGCTCAGCAGGATGAGTTCCAGCTTAGTCAAATAAATGAATCTCATGGATGGATACTCCATGAAATTGGATTACATTGCATTATATTATAATATTATCTAGTTGATACTGCATTGTAACAGTGTGTGTTTAACATGGTTAAAAAGGGAGCAGAGAATATACAATTTGATGAACAGTCACCCCATGAAGACTCAGATGAGAGGACATAATATAATTTTCCAGGTATAGAGTAAAATTAGTGTAAAATAATGAAAGGGATTGACTGGTAATAGCACACGGAATATATATATATGCATATATATGTGTATGTACCTTGAATGGCTGAAAGGTCGCATCATCAATGAACTCTGTCTGTTCGACGACATTAAAACCAATCTCAGGACTGTCTTCTGTTGCTTTGGTCGCGTAGCCCCAGTAGAGAAAGTGATCATTGTTGACCACCCGTCCACTAAAGTCAGTTACTGACAATACCGAAATATGATCAGGGAAATAGTCATCAGCCCTTGACCGGACAAATCGATTACATAGGCACGACTTCCCTATCCCAATCTGGCCCTTGTCTTTTTCAATTCCTATTCCAAAATTTTAAAAAAAAGTCACAATCAGTTTCATTTCATTTTTACATACAATTCCAAATGTTTTACAGAAATTTGGTTGTAATTTTATCCTCTAGAATCCTTGACAAAGGTTGTAAAGACTGTTCGAAAACTATAGGACATGTTGTTTTTGGGCCGTCATTTTGTGACCCCTT
>WJFB01001875.1:0-24903 GCA_009870185.1 Pygmarrhopalites habei
TTTTTACAAAAAAAATTCATAAAAATGATCTTTAAAAATTTTTCCTGAAGCCAAATTGGGTTTTCTGGAAATATCTTCGGGGTTTTTAGTCTAATGTGACTCCGACAAGTCCGAAAAAAAACTATTTTGGTGAGTGGTACCAAAAGTAAATCGGACCATACTAAATTATGGACCTGTTTACTTAATTAATTTGTTAATACCTACCTCTTGAAGTTAGTATTATTATGATTTTTTGTCACGTTTTGTACGTGGCACACGCCGTTGGGGATGCAATTAAAAAATTTGTATTATCTCTCCCCGACTTTCTTCATTAAACAATATACACCAATATTACATGATTTCCAATTAAATTTAAATTGCAAATCGAATTCAAATTGTTCATATTACCTTTCGTATATAACCAACTGACCATTCATTTAACCACCTCGAGTCACGCCTTGACGGTCTTAACGTCAAGAAATAAATTTTGTTAATTGTAAAGGCACGATTTTGTTCATTATCCATTTTCTCAAAAAATGGGATACTCGGCTCAGATACCAAGGTTGATCAGTTCAATTATATTTCTCACCATCCTCTCACACACACTAGGAGTTTCTTCGAGAAATTCACATCCTTCCTCAAGATTAGATGACAAGAGTTTACAATTCTACAAAAATGGGAAGGAAAATGTAATTCCATTTTATCTGAGAGATCAATTTTTGTCTGGACGGATACATGAAAAAGTTTACTCGGGTGACCTTTTTATCGGTGTGAAGGATCGGTTGTGTATTGAACATACAGGGTTTTGGTTTGACCATATCGAATATGAAGAAATTCGATGGCCATGGACAGTTCAGAGTACGTATAATCTTTATATTAGTGCAATTATGCAAATGATGTGGGACGAATTGAGATAATTTAAAACAATTTTCCATTCGTAGTGATGGATGCCTGGGGAAAGTTTCCATCTGGAGTCTACTCTGGTCATACAGCCACTCCGGGTGACTATCCTGAATGTTTACAAATCAAAGTTGAGTATGACAATGCAGATTTGACTGAACACTCATCATTTGTGGGACGCTACTGTGCAGCCTATGTTTTTCCAAATGAGGACAGATTTGAGGAAGATAATGATGACGACAAGTCCAGGAAAAACCCTTCATCGAAAATAGTCTTGGAGCCAGAGGAATTAGTGGTAAATATTCTGAATATTTTTTTTAAAATACATAATCACACTTTCAATAAGAATAGCTCAGCCCTTATCCATTTTGCAAACGTGGTGAAAGTGTATTTTTACTGCACTGTACAAAATTGGAAGAAAGCAGTGAAAGTCCCGTCTTTCCACGAGAATTTCTATGAAATAACTTAATGACATTGTATTAATCTTTTTCAGGAATTAATTGCCGATGAGAATGGATTATTCATGTACCCATTCCTCGGTACTTGTTTTCCTTCATCTTGTGACGTAGATGATTCTCAGATTCTTCTGGAGAATATATTTAAAAATTGGACTGAGGACACTTATTATGTTCCAAGTATCATTGAATGTTATACTGAGGAAGGTAATAATCCTCCTTACAATACTGGAGAAATCGTCATGATGTGAGTCAATCACTAAATGAATATTTGTAAGCTGGGAAAGTTGGTTAAAACAATAATGAAAAATTTTAATGTTTCAGTTCCGTTCTCTCACTAATTGGATTTCTTTGCATTGTGGGAACTTTGGTGGACGTTTTGATTCGTAGAAGAGAAAACATACAATCTATGATAGGTAATGAAAAATGTTGGGACTGCATGGATATACATAATTGGCAACATTACTCTGTATAATTTAAGAATACTTAAATAACGTGGAATTTTTTACTTTTAAAATATAGGGACTGTAATCAAAGTCTTGGTAGCATTTTCAATCTACACAAATACAAAAAAATGGGTGAACACCAGGGCCAATGCTGACAATTTCGGATGTTTACATGGTCTCCGATTTCTGAGTATGGCTTGGGTCGTACTGTGTCACTCCTTTGCAGTCCTAGCCAAATTTCAATTCACATGGAATGCAGTGGATTTGAAAAAGGTTATTTTCTTAAGATTTTAAATGAAATTAAAAATGAGGAATCAAATTGACAATCATTTTTGTGTGTAAAGATGTACTCTGACAACTGGACAATCGCTGCTGTGATGAATGGAACAGTTTCGGTCGACACATTCTTTGTCATGGGAGGTGCTTTGGTGGCTTACAATGTTCTTAAAGTACTAGACAAACAAAAGGGTAAAATAAATATTCCTCTCATGTATATTCACCGATTCTGTCGACTCACTCCGACCTACGCTATCATTGTCGGGATAATGGCTACCCTCCTGTCTCGATTTGGATCTGCACCTGCATGGTTTCTTCTCGATATCGAAAGGTGATTCAATAAGTTCTATTATTGATTTATTTTAATCTTTGAAGGATTTTCAATATAAAATTTTTTTTATTTAAATTCACAGCAAAAATTGTGAAAAGAATTGGTGGCATAACATTCTTTACATAAACAACCTCGTCACATATGGCCCAACAAATGGAATTGTAAGTTAATGATTTGATTTTTCAGTGATATTTCTTCCAATAAAATACTAGCTTATGCTAATTTCTCCTGAATCTTTTCAGTGTTATGGAGAATCCTGGTACTTGTCCAACGACATGCAATTCTACATTTTGTCACCTTTCCTTGTATGGCCATTGTGGAAGAGACCCATGATTGGAAAGGCAATCCTAGGAGTTTTAAGTATTTTGTCAATTGCAGCTCCAACTGTGGTCACTTGGGTCAAGGAACTTCCTCCAACTTTAATCCCTTTTATACCGTACGAATATTAAGGAATATTTAATACTACTTGCAATGATGTCGCTTAAATTACTTGACTAAATATAGTAAAATTATTTCCATTACAGTCCAGGTGGCTACATGAATGATCTCTACATCAGACCGTGGACAAGGATTGGTCCTTATTTAGTTGGTCTCTTCCTGGGTTACATTCTTTACTTGAAAGCGAAAAATAAATCTAAGGGTGAACGTCGTCTTTCTAAAATCGTCGTCCTCGCCGCATGGTTCCTGAGTACTTGTGTTGGAATGGTAAAATTATTGTTAACTGATTGACCTACTTATGTACTTTAAAAATATTAACTAAATTGTAAATTACAGCATATACTACTTTTACTGACTTTTAGGTAATAGTTTTTGGTGCTCATCCATTCTTTGACCCTGAAAATGTGCATGAAACGACTACTGGATGGGTTGGTACACTATACTCAGGTGTACATCGTTACATATGGGCTGTGATGATTGCATGGATCATTTTTGCCTGCATCCATGGTTATGGAGGCTGGATCAATGACTTCTTGTCCTGGAGTGCTTTTATTCCTTTGGGAAGACTGACATTTTGTGTGTACATCACATCATACCATCTCCAGATGATATTTCATCTATTGAATCCTACACCTATGCGCTACAGTGTCTACACAACTGTAAGTCTCTTTCTAATAATTTTTTAAATATTTGGATTTTATGTAGGTATGTAGTAATTGTATAATCTTTTTTGAAAATATTTTAGGTCAACTATTTCTTTGCTCACATGGTCATGTCACTCTTCGTAGGATATATTCTGACAATCACACTCGAATCACCATTCATGCAATTAGAAAAACTTATCTTCCAAAGAGACAGACCACCGCGACCTCCTCAAAGTAATGTCCCTCCAACTAATGTTAGTCAAAATGATGGGACACCCGATAATTACTCAGTACCAGAAGCAGTAACGACTGAAGGGGCAGAGAACAACAATACTCAAAATGAGAAACTAGAACCAGTGTAATTTCACACTCGTACACAAATTATTTATTTTTTTAGTAGACATTAATTTTGGATTTTTTCTGTACTTGTGTATTTTTGCCAGTTACATAAATAAAATGTTGTTTGGAATTTTAGTTAAATATGAAATTGAAGAATACATGAAATTTATTTCCCATCCGCCACTACCCTATTAACCCAAAATAATTTCAAATAGCACCCATTTCCCCACCCAGTTGTGAACAACAACTTGTGCTGAAGAAAACAATTAAGATTCAGCTAGTAAAAACAACTTGAAGTCCAGTTAAATTGAACGAAATGATATTTTGGAAATATCTTCTACGCATAAATAGTATCTGTATGCGAACTGACTTTCTGAAATATCTGGGAAACCCCCTAGGAATACATTAGCCCTTAGTAGGGGGTGGTGCCCTCCACTATGAAGGGAGGCTAGGGGGTTTCCCAGATTTTCCAGAAAGTCAGCTCGAATATTTTTCCCCACTAGTTCACTTTGAACTATACCCATCCCAAGTATACAAAATTATTTAAGTTTGGAATTATTTGTAATTATCACTAAATCACAGCAATAACCGGTCGTCAACTTGACTACTGATATACCCTTCCTGCGGGATCTTGTAGAAAAGATTACAAACAGGTATAGGCTAAGCTCAAAAAAATTAAAGCTGGCAGGTCAAATTATGAGTCTCTTGTCTGATATTAAATGATTTTATATGTATTGCTTTAGTATAATTCTAGAATTTTTTCATTTTTAACAAAGAATTTAGCAAAAAAATTATCAAAACCCAAATTCTTATTTAAAAGTGTTTTGATTTTTAATGCTAGCATGGACAGCCTTTTCGATCTCTTCCTTTGTCATTATATTTAACTTTTCTAACCCTTGTAGAAGTTGTTGACGAGAGCACGGTATAAAATTATTATTCAGGAATGCTGGTAAACCTTTGTGACCATCCCACATAGTGTACAAAGGCACACGAGTGACTCCAAGCACCTGTACAAATCAAAATACATTCATTATCTGAATTCAGTTCCTTCAAATAATACAAAAATTCAAAAACTACAAGTACCTCATTTCCAAAATCCATTGCTTTCAAAGCCATATCCTCCACTTCTTTCAAGCCATCCAGGGACATCTAAATATCAAAATATAATTATTTAAGGAAGTATTTTTAAGTCATTGCATAGACAGTAACATTTCTGGTAACTTACCTCGAATGAAAAGAAGTGCAAATACAACTTTTCAGTAGGGTGACGATGAGTTGACATGTAATCTTTCTTTGTCAGAACATGACGAAGAAAATCTACATTCATTTCCTCAGCCAACTCCCTCGTGATAGCGTTGAGACACTGAAATTGGAACAAAATGTGGTATAAGTACATACATCTGGAAAGCTAATTAATAAAAAACGAATAGGAGAAAGAATTCATTACCTTTTCCATCCCTTCGTCAACAGTAATTCCAGCTTCAAATTTCTCGTCTACCATTCCTCCAGGGAAACCAAAACATCCATCAAAGCGTATTTGCATCTGTCAAAATGAAGGCAAATGATAATTTCATTCAATGCTACACAATTTTAATAATGTGTGCAGTACCAAAATTGCTGCTTTTGGTGAGAATTCTTCAATTACGAAATCATCCCACTTGGACCACACCATACAATGACACCTTCAAATCAAATTACAAAAAACGTGCATACATGAAATCCCAAAGTTTATTCACCCATTACATTTTCAGAAAGAAAGTTGTGTGTGTTACTTACGCATGGGAATGCTCCGTGTCACGAATACTTTCTTCGAAAGTGACCTCGGTTGCAGTTATACTATGATTCTTGGATTTACTCCCTGAGTTATGGTTCCCAGTTCCCAGCTGTTTGTCCATGATGTCAGCCATATTTTGATTCCAAATGTCAGTCACTTAAGACTTTTTCCGAATTTAAGCCGGTGGTCTTTGCCTCTCACAAACAAGGATATTTGTGTGGTCAAAAACTGTTGATCTCGTTTTATCAGTTTTTTAAACAAACTTGGTCTAATTACTCTGGCAACCTGAAACTCATCATAAATGTCTCTCGTAATTAAAATGATGATTAGAGAATGACAGAATCTTCCCTTTTCATAAGAATCTTCTACTTCATTTCTGGCTGAGTGACATGAGAAAAAACATTATTATATTTTCATGCACATCATGTGTCATGATGCCCAGATTGAAACTCTTTTAGCTGGGGTGCTTTGTCACAGTGTATTTTGTACATTTCGTGAGGATGTTTCACAGCTTCGTTTTTATTAAAAGTGTATTTTAATTCCTTACTGAGGCTGCCACAGCAGGTGGACTTTGTAATTTACTTTCAAAAACACGATTCATCTTTTTGGCACCCACAAAATTTTCTTCCTTTCATCTTCTCTCTCTCACTATCATATATATAATTTATAGATAAGTATCCTCTTTGAAATTAAATTTTTCAAATACACACGATATGATAAACTTCTCCTCTACTTCCCTCATATCCCCTATCCGTAAAATGTGGTGGTCTCGAATTAATTTTCACTATTTGACCTTATTCAACGCAACAATATCATCATCTTGAAATAAGTCAAAGTTCTGTCATTTCCCTGTTTCCCTGACTTGGATGAGGGGATCTTTTGGGGGAACTGATTGTTGATCTAAATAATAATAATGGAGTCGATCCAACTCTCAAATAGAAACCTTCGTCACGATCAAATGATCGTGAGCCCCAGACAGTCATCTCCTCTCGTCTCTCTAAAAGTCTCCTCTTTTTTCACTTTCAAACAAACTCAGATACAAGATGAAAGCTTCAATAACTTTTGTGTGAAGGAGGTAATAAAAATGCCCTATTCACCTCTCCTGTCATTAGAGAACATTATAATATGTTAATGAATAAATGCTATTCCAAAACATGAAAAGCTTTTCCCTTAACACACACATCCCATAAAGTACATAGGAAAAATGATGTGTGATACGACGAACGAAGGGGAAAGGGAGAGAGAGGGGCAAAGGTTGACAAGAAAAATTCTGACATTTTTTCTAACAAATTTTCCTGATCCCCTCACACACAACAACAACAACAAAAAAGAACAAATGACAAGAGACCGTTGCTCTCTCACTTGAACTATGCTAATTGCTAATTATGCATAAGCCATAAATCATCAGAAAAACGAAGAAGTTTCTCTTAAAAAAAATACCCTATCACCACAATGCCAATGATTTTTTAAAAAAAAAATAGCGGTGAGTACGTAACTGCTAAACTAGTAAGTATGTATCATCTCTTTTAATCTGCACTAAATAGTACAGGGCATAAAAGTTTTAATAATTCCCTTTCGTTCCTTTGAGGCACCCTCCCTCAACAACAAAAAAAATGAAGAGATGATGGCAGTCTCTTTTGTCAAAAAAAGGATTGAGCGGATGTCCATAGTTACTAAGCAGTGAAGGAGTAATTTTTCAATTTTTTCCCTTCACTCCCAGAACAATGTTGAACAATGAATAATGATGAATTATATGGTTTGGAAATTAATTGACGGCTATTCGAAGGGAGTAGAATTATGGTTATTAACTCTTTTGTCACGAGGAGGATGCATCATGGTGTATTGTGGTGTACAATTTGTCAAAATTTAAAAGGTGTGTGTAAAGTATGGGATATAGCTAGTAAAATGGATATTTTGAAAAATTAGTAAATAGTAGTTAAAACACAAATAAGCATACAAACAGAGATTGAATTAGAAGAATAAGCAAAATGAAGCTGAAAATTACATAAGAAAAAAGATGGATTAAAAATTATATAATTGTCATAGCTCATCATCATCAATCACAGACAATTTAATTTTGAATGGAAATTAACCCTTTCATTCTCTTCCATCTGCATCCCATTAATTCGATTCTTAATTTTGAAAAAGTTTATTCTCTCTTTCTCTCTTCTGAGCTAATAATTTTAGTACTGATTCCTTGTGTAAACTATTCGATACATATTGCACTTCTTTTCACATCCGCCAGTAGTGAATTGTAAGTTAAACAATACTGATCTATATTCTTTATTCCTTTTGTGCAATTGACAAAATGTTTAGCTTCTCTCATCTCTCGAGAGTTTTGTGGGGGTGCATTAAATCTGTTGTAAGATTTTTAAATGTCTGGTCGTTGTCTCTGTCTTTATAGTTATTATGTTAAACGTGCATTCAGTCTCCTCTCATTTAAATTAACAATACCATTGTTAGAGAGACTCTCCTTTCGAAACAACAGAGTAGACCATTGGTGTAGGAGTTGAACGTGTGTACACACTACACACAGGTAAATTTATGCACTACTGCTAGAGTTTAGAGCACAATCTGTAGCTGTAGTGTGTGTGTGGTATAGTGGGACAATGTGGATTTTATGATGACGAATGACAAATGTCGATGATGACAACAACAAATTTAATGAAGACGACGACACAATTTACACACCATCTCCACCACAACAACAACAAGAACATCATGATGCACTCATGCAAGTCCTCCTCCTACACACACACACACACAAACTCAGCTGTGTATTTACTATTTGCATCCTACAACATCTCCGTTAAATAATTCTGGGATATCCTTCAAAAATCAGTACAATAACTTTACTCTCAATTGTACTCAGGATTGACTGACGCAAAGGCTATTAACTAGTTGACATTTCGGAATCCTTCTTCTACTTACCTTTCCAGCGAAAGATTTAAATTGTACTGTGTAGAGTTTACGTATACGTCAACTTTTAATTTCATAACTACACAACTTCACATCCTAAATAACAAGAGTGAGTGTCTGTCTCTGTACATGCCATTTCGAGAATAATTTAACTTACCCTTTTCACCTCCATGCTAGACAGACAGAGTTAACAATACTTTATGTTTATCTACCTAAATAAAGGAAAAAAACAAGTAATTTAAACTATTATTCACCCAATTTTATTTCATCAATGAAGGTTTTCGACCCCCAGAATCAATAGCAAAAAGATTCATGAAACTTAAATGGCTCCTCCATTGCTACTACTGTTTATTGTGTTACTCCATTATTGTGTAGAGTGTAAAGATGGTGATTTAGAAAGCATTAAAGAAGACGAGAGAAAAAAGAAGAGCGTCTTCTCAGACTTCACACACACACACAGACACACGCACACACGTTTTACAACAGACACCGTTTTGTTGTTGTAAATTTCATCTCATCTTCAAAGATGAGGGAGATTCCCTCTCTCTCATGTGGGTTGGCTGATAATGTTCGTAGTAAATTTGTCTATACCTTTTACGTGCGTATTTTTTCTCATCTTCATTTCATCCTTTCGTAGAATATGCAAGATCTACTCTTGACTCGAACGTGTGTTCTTCATCACTCATCCCTCTGCAATCTCTCTGTGTGTGTGGTGTGTGTGCAACGTCCACATGTACAAATTTACCACAATTATGTATAATTTGATGCTCATTGTAGGAGCCGCTCAAACTGTGACATTAATTAATTCATCCACTGCACTTCCTACACTAAACTTGCATCCATCCGACTTTTAGTGGAAGAAAATTTGTAGTCAACTAATATCTAAAGAGTAAAGAGATGATGGTAAAAGCGAGGAGTTAGAGCATAAATATGAGTAGTCATGATTTTACAATTTTTAGTACAAAGTAAATAGACATTAAGAAGTAAAATTACAAGAATATAAAAAAATTGTTTGGCAAGTTAAACTCTTCCCTGTCTATGTTTGTGTAGGTGTATAACGTTAAATTTGCACGTGTGTGTGTGTACAAGTATTATATGATTTTCGCTTATAATACATCTACAGTAAATATTTGGTTGTTCATTCCCGACAACATTTTGACCATACAGTACATACATACAGAGAGGGAAAAAAGCCCAAAATGATTTTCCTCCTTACTCTTCCATGCATTTGCCGCTTACTTTTTCTATTTTCATTTTTTTTATTAGGAAAAAACAACTTTGTAAAGTAATCATCAAAAATTTATGTACATTACACGCATCTCCGTGTATGAAAATATGAGCAATTTACACTAATTATAATCATCTTCGATCATGAAGCATACAAACTATGTTATTATTGAAAGGGGTCCCACTAAATGAGTAGTGTGTGTGCCTGCGTGTGTGTGTATGTAGTGTGCACACTGTACTAGAGGAAGGGAGTTTTAAAATGTGTTAAATGCATTCGACATATTCATTCTATTATAAAATCATCCTCCTTAATTGTGTGTGTACATACCAGTACGAGTGTGTACGCGTGTGTGTGCAGGTAAGGATGAGTGTGTGCATGTTAAAAACTTATTTTCCCCTTTGCAGTGTAATAAAAGGTACAGAACAGAAGTAGGATCATCGTCTCATAGTTCACAAGAATCAGATGCGAAGGAACGCAACGCAGGAGCTAACAACTGAAAAGAGGGGGAGAAAAAGTTTAGTTAATTATCATGCTATTTAATCTGCTTCAGCACAGTGACGAGTATGTAGTAGCCAGGATAAGAAAAAACTTGTACTATGCAAGTATTGTACAAACTTTTTGTATTTCCCTATACATACTACATACATACGAATACAGGGAAGATGGAAAATGCGTAAAATTCTGAAAAAACGTTCATATTTACACAATGTTTTCTCTCTCATTTTTAACTCTAACATGCTTTTTTGAACTTTGTAGCTTAGCTTACAACTTTTTTGACTAATTCCCTCCTCCCCCTTCCTATACTCTCTCGTCTATCATGTCTGTACACTTTTTTGTACCCACTGTCAATTTTCAACTCTCCTTTGCTTTGTATCCCCACTTTTGCCTTCTATCAAAAAAATGGAATGGGAATTTTGCGATTATCTTCAGTCTTTCCCTTTTTGTTGACAACTACGACAAACGGTGAGGACAACGTGCGTGTGTGTACATACACTACGTGTGACACACACTGTGTGTGTGGATCCGCATGCATTTCCTTTTCTGTCACCAGTCAACCATAACCTTTTCAAAAAGTCAATCATCTCAACTTTTTGATGACACGAATCCACAGCCATGCTGTCCTTATTCTTTCTCTCTCTCTCATAGAAAATGGTAATAATGATGAAGAACACAATCACATCGACTGACTCATTCCAACATCCCTAATTATTTCGTCTCTCTCTCAACAGAACACATCACAATGGCAATCACACCTAGTCTATTATAGGTCGTATTTATGTATCTACTCCATGCCTTGTACTCAAATTACAATGACTGTCAGGTCAGAGGCTACAGGTCAATTCAAATGTGTGTGTTGTGT
The DNA here is from genome assembly GCA_009870185.1 of Pygmarrhopalites habei. Taxonomy (NCBI): domain Eukaryota; kingdom Metazoa; phylum Arthropoda; class Collembola; order Symphypleona; family Arrhopalitidae; genus Pygmarrhopalites; species Pygmarrhopalites habei. The sequence goes on from WJFB01001875.1 coordinate 11,090, forward strand.
GTCGTGTGTGTGTGTGGGGCATCACATTGTACACATTGACGAACAAATTGCAATTTCATGCCCTCACATTCACAATTTATTGGGTCAGATATATGCACTGTATGCAAATACAGAGTTCAACAGAGGACGACTAGGATATTACTTAACAAAATGTGTGTAAAATTGATGTTAAGTTTTACTATATGAAAAAAAAATTTTAAATTATTACTTTACTGGCACTCTTTCTTGTATACTACATATCTACATGTACCACACACTGTTGAATTCTATTCTTGACAGCCTATAATTCGATTTCATGCTCATGTAGTTCATGTTGTAGGTGTGATTAGACACATACTCTTCCATACAGCATATCTCCATCCTCTTTTGAGACATCCCCCTTTTTTGTACTTTTAGTAAAAGTCTTTTACTACTACTTCGCACAACCACAACTTGTCCAAATGATTTTCCAATCGTTCGGTTTTTGTACCCAATTTTTTTCATTGTAATAACCAAAAGTTTGTGTGTGTGTGTGCGTGTGTGTGGATTTGGCTAAATGGCATGTGTTTTACATTTCTCAAATTCCGCCATAAATTGTGTAAAATCCATGGATGAGAGGGATGTTATGTCAATCATCTCGTGTGTGCAATAATTGCAAGATTGCACTGTAATCTGTCTCATATTCTACTTATTATGTAGAATCTTCTTCTATTCCTAATTATTATTTTAAAATTCCTTATTGCACTTGTGTGTTCTCACTAGGAAGCAAACGGTTTTTGTTCCTCGCAATGCAAAAAGTCAAAATGAGGCTACAAAATGAGGGGATGTAGAAAATAATTCACCCAATTACTCAATTTTGATGAGAATTTTTTTTATATAAAGATGTAGCTTAACAACATTCAGCAATGATTAAATTAAGATTACACTTATTCATCATCAAAAAGAATTTAAGGATGAAATGAAATTAAAAAATAATTAATGTTGTCCAATATTAATTCGTATGACTTTATTAAGGGAAAGGGAAGAGTGTGTAGAAACTCTCAAATTCAAAAATGAAATTTTCTGTCTGTCCGCCTCACTTGATGAGGACAAAATATAAGATGGGGATGGAGAATGGAGGTGTACATACATACATTTGTACCCGACAAACATCACACACGTTTTCGTACATACTGTGGTACAATATAAAAAGAAAATGATAATAATTTTGTCTTATTTTTTTCGTGATGTTTCACTTCCCTCTCCCTCTCTCTCTCTCTCTCTCTCTCTCTCTCTCTCTCTTCTCTTTCCCTGTCTATTTGTATATTCATATTCATGGACACACATACACACATCACACATGCAAATCCAATACATTTACTTATTTTTTTATGATTATGTACAAGTTGAAAGTTAACGAGGAGATATGTATATGACTCGTGTGTGAATTGTGAATGTAGAAAAAAAAAGTTTACAAAAAAATTGTCAGCGCGATTGTGATTTGCAGTTAGAAAAGAGCAAACATAAGAATATGTATACACTATACACACACACACATAGTACAGAGATTGTTGTTGTCATGCAATGGAACATTAGATACGGTTATACACTGTACAAAATTTAGCTATTCGTGTGGGAATAATAAAAATAGGAAATTAGGTTGACTGACAAAACTTCCTGTACTTATACACTTGTATATTCTACACTTTTTTGCCGTTTTGCAGATTTACATGGTGATATTACACACACATGTATATATACAATATATATACATAGAGATTAGTCCAGTATTAGGGTTTCACCTCTCTTCTTCAAAATTCTTCTGGTTTCGTCCATGATGAGGTCAATGGCTTCATTCCCCCGTGAACATAAATAAATAATAAACAAAAATTGTGGACTGGAAAGAAAGGAACTGAATGTTAATGTTCCCTGATCAAATTAGAGTGTACACATGTTCACTGAATGCCCTTTTTTAAAACAGCGTGCATTTTACATCCTCCTTTTTTATACACACAACACACACACACTAAAGAGAGATGTTGTTACTCTGTGTGTGTACTGTGTACACAGCAACAACAACAAGATGGTTTAATCAACATTAAACATCTGATTTTAATTATTTCATCTCTACTTTCTCATTGTCCGTCAATATAAATAATAATCTCTCTCCTCTCTACTCCTACGTGTGCGTGTACATTGTGTACAACAACAACAACAAAATTTGTCTGTGTACTGTACGAAACGGAAATAATAATAAATTTTGTTTATAAAATTTTTTGGGGAAATTGGTGAACACAAAGAGAGAAAAAAGGAGATGGACAAAGACAGCATCACGCATAACAAATACTGAATACATGGACGTGGTACATGAATGATGATCAGAAGACTCTCTTGTTCAATATTTCACTCAATTTCTGCATACCCACGTCACACGACCATCTCTCGTGTGTTTTCTATGCGTGTGTGAATTGTGAATCAAAAAAGTCATGTAATTATTAGTGTTTGCATTTTAATTGATAATTGACGTCAAAAAATTTTACTCTGTGTACTTACAGTTGTGTGTGTATGTTTGTGTGGAGTGTACATAGATGTAAATTAAGGAGAAAGATAATTTTTTCTCTGCTTTGAATAGAATAGTAAGGGTGTCTCCCTGCAAGATAAAATAAAGGAAGAGGACAAAATGTACATCACGACAATGATGATGATGAAGGATTGAGCAGGAGGAGATGTGTTAATGGTTAAATTAAAAAAAAGGCAGGGACGAGACTGCTTACAAAAATAACAGAGACCAACAACAACAACAACAACGATTTTGTACTACTAACATAATGATAAAAATATATAGTTCAAAAAGGGCAAAGTGAAGAGTGTACAGAGTGCAGAAAAGCTTTTGTGATGTGTGTGTGCGTTGGTATTGTACAGAGGCATACCCATGATGATGATGATGATGAGGATTCTCTTGAGTTCTTGACTCGATTTGGTACGGGAAGAAGGTAGACTCAATAGTAGAGTCAACCATCCCTGACTATTATATTCTGTGATAATTTGTGCTTGTAACTGAACGAGAAAGTTTTTCAAGCTGGGTCGGTGTTCCCCTTTATGAGTATTGACGCCACACTGCACTCCACACTACACAACCAATCTCCTCTACCACTCTCTTTCTACACACGTATATTCTGAAATCTCTGCTCCTCATCATCATCACCTCAATGCCATCCCATACGACAGACATCCCATGCAAAAAATTTTTTTGTTAGCCAAATTTTAATAATATAATAATGTGAATCTCATCCTGTCCTGCTGTACACCAAGTAGCCTTCTCCTCCTCCTCCCTTTGTCCAAGTTAATAATAATATCCACACACACACACACAATTTCTGAGTAAATATTATTGTACAGTGCAAGACAGTGCAGGACAGGACAGAACAGGACAGAACAGGAGGAAGGCAAAAAAAACAGCAGGAAGAATCCATTTTACTATAAACTTTCATTGTGATGATGAGACTTGAACATAATTATTTTCATTCAAAAATGATAAAATAATCTTGACTTTTTTCAACAAATATTTAGAAGAGAATCTTGTCTAGTCTTCTACTACAGCTACTTAAGTCTCTCTTCATTTTGTATGTATTTAAAATTCTATTTCATTTGAATAAGATTTCTGTGGTGTACGTAGTACAAATACAAAATTGAACTCTCTACTCTCTTCTCTTTTTCCCTTTTGTAAACTTTGTCTTTTTTTAATAGGAGGAAAAAGTGAAGGAGCAAGGTAACTAACTATAGTATGGTAGACATTGTAATACTACTAAACACAGACACAAATGTGTGTGTAGATTTAACCCTTTCTGTACCATTTTAACTACTTAAAGTACCGCCGATGTTGTGGTCTATGTGAGTCTTGTGCTGTGTTGTGTGTGTAGCGTGAGAGGCACTTTCATTGAAGACCAATAGTAGCTTACAAAGTTAACTGTGTGTGTCTGTGTAGATTTAAAAGGGATTGTTGATCGTCGTGTGTATTGTTGAGCACATGAGAAAGGAGTGTTGCATTCCCTCAACTCCAATTCACTCTCTTTCACACACACACACTATACACTGTATAGTACACAGGGCACAGTTATTCTGAGTTGGTTGAGAGATATTTTGATTATAATACAGAGGAGAAGAGTCGAGGACGTCGTCACTCAGTGTCCTACTGTCAGTGTGTGCACAACATCATGGAGAAGCAGCAAAATATTGCAAATTGTGATTCCATGGCGACCACCGTCACTGTCAAAGACTATTCTGCTGTGGAATATCACCAGGATCCTCCACCGGTAATCAAATTTCCCTTTTACTTTTTTCGGTTCTGGGATTTTGAAAAATTAAAAAATATTAGCCGGTACTGGATTATAAGAAAAAAATTGACACTAGACCAATCAAACTAGGGAATATTTAGCTGAACAGCTACTTTTGCAGTGGTGGACACACGCGGAACAGTTTTCAAAAATAGCAATAATTTTCTACAATTTTAAAATCCAATTTTACAACAGTGACACTGTTGGGAGTCCCTTTATCCGCTTTCATTTTATTTGTTGTACAAAATATAGTAGAAAAGGATAGATAAACGATGGATCGACAAAATGAAAGCTTGTTGACAAAACATTTTGTAAGACTAATTCTTCCTTCTACTTTTTTCTTCAATTGAAAATTTGTACGAAAGATTTTTTTTCAAATATAGAAAGGAAAATCGAGAAAACGGTACATTTTTTGTGGAGGATTGAAAAAAAGACAATAATGTAAGATAACTCAGGTTCTCTCTCTTAAGATATTTTTTGTGTTGAGGAAACGGGGAGATGAGAGAAAAAATGTGGATGGAAAGGAAAGGTGACAGTAAATGCTTCTGAGTGTGTGTGTCTCTGTACAGTCAAGTAAAGGATGGAGGGGTATATTTAGTGGGTCGTGTGTCTCTTGGATTTCCTTGTCAGATCTCAGTCAATCAAAGTCAGTCACTTTCGTCACAGCTATTGAGGCATATAAAAAAACCAAGTATACCTTTAATAGACGACATGGAATTTTTACACATGGACGGTTATTGCACAAATTGTCTCTCTCTTCTTCAGCTCACTTCACACACAGATACTCTGTACGTGTGTGTGTGTGTCGTGTGTACATTATAGTATGTATTTAGTATCCGTGTTTTTTAAGGAGAGTGATTTGTGCATTAATATATTATATTATAAAGAAATATATTCATTATTCACTTCACATTCGTTTGTAGCTCCTCTCTTCAAGTGCGCACACACGTCAAAAGACACACACACACTCTCTCTCATTCGTGTGAGTATTTGCAACTGCACCTAAATTGCAATTGCATCAAGGATGATGGAATCCTTGGGGAAATGGAGAACCAAATTTACATTCTCTCTCCCACACACACAAACACACACACTAGGACAATAAATATTATTATAATGTGAAGAATAACAAGCATGATAGTAATTTTTTTATTTAAAAAATGACTATTATTGTCTTGTACGGGAAGGATGCACAGGCACAGGTAAAGAGAACGGAGAGGGACAGGTGAGAGGGACATTGAATCAGCTGATTTTTTTGAAAGAGCAAGTCGTGTAACCCATGATGAGATTCCATGCATCAAACTAATGAGCCTGCATGCACAACACAAACAAGGCTATTATCAAAATATACACACTACTCCCGTATTTAGACTACCAGAGGTGAGACACACACACAAGAGAGGTTTATAATGAACCCAACTAAAAAAGAAGGGAGTTCAAAGGAAGCTCTAAACTGTATTCTCTTCGTCGTCCTCCACCTCCTCCTCCTCCTCCTCCTCTTCTTGTACTTGTTGTAAATAGACAGGCATGCTGAAAGACTTTATTGTTGTTGTGGTTGTAAGTGTAACCCAATTCCCGTTCTGTCATCATTAATTATTATTATGGTTTTTTCCCCTTCTCTACATATTTTGTGTGTGTGTGTGTCTGTGTCAGTGATACAGTGGAGAGAAGAAGAGTTTTGACATGATGACGGTTTGGGGAAGGGTGTTTTTTCCCAATTGTATCTTTATATTGTCTCCCTCTCTCTCTTGCCACCGCTCTTCATTCTGTCCCATTAGAATTTTTACTAAAATTAATGTAGTCATCTTATCCCCTGTAAACTTGCCAAACCCGACCCACTGACAATGTCCATATGTATCCACGTGTAAGGGATATTGGACAGTTTGAATGTTAGTGAATGTGAGAGCGTGTGTGTGTGGAACCTTCTTCTTGCAATCTCATCTTGATGAGAAAGAGCAATAAGAATAATAAATGTGCTCACAACTTTTGTGTTTGTGTGTAGTGTGTGTGTGTGAGGTATGTATTTCATATTTTTTGATATGATATGTGCCATTAAAATGTATTCATGCTTTAAAATGGAAATGTTGTGATTCTTCTCCTCCCTCTTGTCTTCAAAACCATTAACAACTGAGGTCTACTTTTGGATAAAGTAATATATTTCCTCACATTTGTCAGACTGAGTAGCGTGTGTGTTTGAAAGGAAAGAACCACATTTGTGCAATTTGTTTTGTCAACAATTAGAACAAAAGTTTAGAGATGGTAAATTGTCCTCACGCGTGTGTGTCATTTGTGTAGGGCTAGTTTTATGATGTACATTTTGTATACTATGAATGAATTTTGCATATTTTTCACAAGGCACAAATTCCTTGTGCAAAAATACCTCACATTTTCAAGGTGAAGTAGAAAATTTTCCATTCACCTTGACAGGAGATTGATCAAAGGTATCGATTTTGAATTGACTTTTGTGTGTGTACAATAATTTTTTGTTGTCTTTTTTTAGGCATATAGGAATGCGGGTGCCAAGATGAGTCCTATGGTTCAAACTGCCAAGATTGTGGCCGTGGCAGCAGTCGCCATAGCAGGTTGACAAACAAAATGTCATAAATTTTGATCAAAACAAATTGTCCATGACAACTCTGTCAACATGCAAAAAAATGCCAACAATAATAATATGTCCTCTTAGATTCTGGTCAAAGTCTGAATTATTCTCACGTTGAGAAACGAGAAATATGGATGTATATTCTAATGAAAGAATTTAATTTTAATTTTTTTTTCTTTTTTCAAAAATATGTGAACAGGAATGCTGTCCTTTGCACTAGTTTTTTCTGCATGGTTATCCTCATCAAATAATGCTGCTTGCCAATACAACAGCCCATCGGTGCGAAAAAACTAGGACTCTTTATTTTACTCTCAAAACTAACCTTTTATCTTAATTGTATTTAATGTTACCTCCTCACACACACTTCTTTACACGTAGCCTGACCATTTTTGATGCATCTTGCACTTTTAAAGTGTCTTCACTCAACTCACACTCACCCCCCATTGCATGTGTGTGTGTGTAGAATTCAATATAAAGTTATATGTCTATGTAGGCCTCCCCCCCCCCTTCCTTGAAAATCATTTAAACTTTAATTTATTAAGGGGGGAATATAATGGGGAATGTCTTCCTTATCTCTATCAAACTGTTGCATGGTGTTTGACCAAACTCCTCCATTTACCTTAATGCATATCAAAGAGAAGTATTTAATTTAGTGAAAATGTACTGGTTATACCCTTATCCTGTGTATTATGTGTACAGACGTACATCTCGAAGTGCTGCTGTTCTGGAAATTAAAGAATAAAGTACACATGTAACTAAAAAGCATGTGTAGAACTCACACCACATGCACAATAGCTGTAGTCAAACAACTCATTTTTGCCTACCTTAATAATTGTACACAAGGAAAGGCTAATGAAACCTTAATTAGTCAATTTCTGTTGAGGAACGAGATCAGTTGGACTCTGATCTCTAAATAATTTGTACTGTTCCCATACTTTACTACAATTTTTTTTAAATCGACACCCTCCACTTAAAATACTTTTATACACAATTAAATTAAAATAAAGGGAAGATAAAATGCATCATGAAGCACACATGGAAAGGAAAGGAAAGAGTTTTAGTGAGTAGTGGAGCAGGATAAAGACTCTTAAGAAAATTACACTGGATTGGTGCACAGATTGATAGAGTCGACTAGACAAATTGTATAAAATGGAGTACACATAAGCACACACAGGAGTTCAGGATACGACTCAGAGAGAATCATAATTATTTTTTGAAATTTCTAAACCAATGTAGTGGGAAGGTGGTGGTTTCAACCAAAGTCATCCAATGATTTTCATTTTTTTTAAACAAATTTTTTCAACCTTATACAATTCTCTACATAAAAATAATAGAAACCCTTTCTATCTCTCCCTCTCTCCTGTAGGCTGTAGTTTTCTTTTCCTCCTTAAATCTGTCTGTCGTTTCCTCTTTGGATATATTATTATGATACGACTCCTCGTAGAAAATTACAATCATTTTTTTGTCAGTTCAAGTAGAAATCGTGATGGGATGGTTGAAACTACAGTAAAAAAATGTGAAGAATTGTTTTTTGATTGATTTGTCAAAATGAGACACACCGTGTGTGTGTTTGTCAAGAAAGGAGGAGGAGAAAATCATATTATATGCAAGAAGCAGAAAGATGTGCGTTGTACAGTTCACTTTCGTGACAATGGTGACGAATAACTTTTGGACTCCTCTGTCACATGATGGTCAGGTTAACGTGGAATGTCAACTGTGTGACATGTAGTATGTACTATGTGGAGGATATGAATGATATGAGATTTATTTGTTGGAAAATATAGATTGAGACAGTCATACCCCCTCAAGCCCTGAGGAGTGTACTGATGGGAGCAGCAAGTGACCTGGATTCAGCTGAGAGTAAAGACAATTCCAAGAAGGACTCGTCAGAAGAGGAGGATCGTGACGGGGGTGTTGAGGATGCAATCACAATGATTAAACTCCCAGTTGAACTCAGTCTTCAAGAGGTAAAATTAACCAACACCAATTTTTTTCCTTTCCTCTCTCTCTCTCTTATTTTTGCACCACATTGATTTTCTCAAAAATTTCTAACCACCATCTCTAACTATGATCATGATTGGTTTTACATGTTGAGAACTATGCAATAGGGCTTGACAGAAACTTATGTGTAAGATGACAGGGGCTTCAAATTTTTAGTATGTATGATACATAAATTTGGAGTAATCAGATGAATCCACAAAATGGATTTAATTTAGAGTGACAAGGTGGGAATCATGTGGAAGAGAAAGAGATTTTTTTGATCATTGTGTGTGGTTTCCACCTCATACAGTACAATTAGAAATCCATCGGGTGTCTTGTTAGAAATTCCCGATGACAACGTCCATCATTTTTCTCTTGTCATTGGTTTCCAACTTTTTTCCATTCATTCATTCTGGTTAGCTCATAACCTCAATACACTTCTCTGACAATTGTACAAATAAATTTTATAGCTGCATAAATTGAATTCCTTATTCTGTGGGAATAATAAATGGTTCGTACAGGTCAGTCTCTCAGTCTCTTTTTTGTCATTCTTAAGAAAGTAGCATGAATGGATTAATTCCCTGCATGTCAGTTAAATTTACAAATCAGAAATCAGATCAGAGATCAGGCATGAAAGCATGTGTGTGTGTGTAATGAAGTGAGCGTGTGTTGAGGAAGAAATAATGAATTTCCTCTTTACACACTGATTTGTACACGAACAGTAGTATCCTGATCGTCATTGTCGTTTAAAATGACAATGGTAAATATACGACGACAACGACTGACATGCACTTTACATTTTATTTTTGTTCTCAATGCAGTGGAACTTGGGGTAACGGGACAGGCGTGTGTGTCTGTTGGTTACTATTATTGTTGTGAGTGTGTAAAGTTATCGGCCTCTCTTTCTCTCGCATTCATTGATGTACATACTACATACTCTGGTATGTGTGAGGATGCACTCTTACCACAGGTAGAAAAAGTGTGGATGTTGAATCTGGTCACGTTGTTGAAGGCTGTGTGGTTTTACTTTCACATATATAATTCCACCATCAACAACATCATCTTGAACATCACATTCTACTGTGACTGTGTTCTATGTAGTGTAATATGTACCGTTTCCATGTTTATTGAGAAATTCTTTTCTTGTAATAATAACATGTTACAACCGACACACACACAGTATCATGTGATGCTACCGTTTTTACGAGTTACTGAGTCTCTCTTTTTTCTCTCTCACTCTTTCACTCAAATTACCAGTGCAGAGTGTGTGTGTGTGACTATACAGGATTATCTTCATTATGTCCTTAATAGGATTCCTAACGAGATATCATAAAATAATAAAAATGTACAAGCAGACTGAGAAGACCATAACTGAATTGAAAAGATTTGTACTTATTGTACTAAAGTACTAAAAGTGTGAGGACAAAAATGTATTTTTACTATTTTATTTACAACTCAGGAAATCAGGGGGAAGAGTTACAATTACAATGCAATGCACACACACACAACAACAGAGTGTGTGTTGTGTCTGTGTTGTCATCCTCTCGTCGTCGTCATTTTTTTTTTATTAGATTAGAACAAGAGTGAGGAAATGCAATTCTACTCTGTTCAAGGCACAATAAATAATAAATCTCAATTCAAACAATTATTATATGACTGTCCCCCATAAATACAGAAAGGGGTTTGGAGTGGAAGGGGAAAATGTCATTATGAGAAACAATTCAACATCAATAACTTTGGAATATTACACACAGTACGCAGATGATGATGACATGAGGATGAGGAGGATAAGGGGACTGTCATCAAGTCCATCATTAAGATCTCCAATCCATTCATCACACACATTATGAGAGGGAGAGGATGATGGGTCAGAAAAATTATTTAGTTTGTAAATAAAATAATTTATTGCTACATTCAATAAAACGTGCTCCAAGCACACACCTCCTCCTCCTCCTTCGTCTTCTGTTTCTGTTAAAAAACTAATAAGTAATAATATAGAAAATGAGAAGAAAAGAGATAAACCACGAGATATCAAAAAAAATAATGTTTATGACTTGGATGAGGTGAGGTTGGAAAATGAAAATGAAAGTCTTGTTTCTTTTTGTTTCAATACCTACACATTATCTTTGCTTTTTGTTTTTGGTATGTACTTTACTCTGTAGTTTATGTAGTGAGGATTTGGGATGGACTATGAAACTATGGGAAATTTTTTGAGTTTGAAATTTACTGTGAATTAATGCACCAGATAAAATGTATCCTCGATGGATGGATGTGTGATCCCATCTTGGACAGTAAATTGTTACTTTTTTAAAAAATGTTCACAGACTGTGATCTGTACTTGGTGAAGAATTTATTCCCACATTTACTATCACTATGCAGAAATACTCTCCTTTTACTCTTACTTTATGTACATCTCATATACAGTACACACAGCAAGTGACAGTGTGTAGATTTTACATAAGAGAGAGAAAAAAAAGATGTACCCTATCGTCCTTGGGGTACAGCCTTCTTCTTTTTCCCTTCTTCTTGTTATGATCATTATATACAGTTTAACAGGTCAGCTTTTTGTTGTACAATAAGTACACACAGTAACAACAACAACAGCTGGATATTTCTGTATCGTAAATATAAATAAAGATGGACCCTGACACCTTTTTCATATGGTAGCAGTTTTCTATATATAGTATCCTTATTTATTATGATGATTTGAGATAGTTTCACTGCACGAAGACCAACACAAGAGAGTGAAATATTGTATGCATGGAAAGTATGTTTACTTAATGGACAAATATAGCTTTTATTTTGCACAGAGAGAGAGAGAGAGAGAGAGAGAAGAAAATTTTTTTTGACATGTATAGAAATTTGTTGAAAGTAAAAATGAACATTATGTACTTTTGGTACGGTAAAAAAATTGATGTAAGACATAAGTACATAGGCTCAAAAAAAGTGTTTAATTTGTTATTATATTGGCATACATTTGTGTGTTGTACATGTGTAGTCACACATTGTGTACACAAGTACACACACACACACAGTAAAAGAGTATAATTTGTGAGTTAAAGAGGCTTTAATTACATTTCTCTTTTTTTGTCTCCCCCCTCTTAATGTGCCTAATTAGCATATGTTGGAGAAAAATCAACGTTCTCACATGAATTGTATAATTGAGAAAAAGAAAGCGGAAGAAATTGTGGATGAGCAATCGAAACCTCTACCTCCATTGTTGGGAATAAATATGTCTACTGATCCTCGATACTTACATTTCACTGGAGAGAAGGTCAGAATGATTTTATTTGAATACATAAGTACTAATTAAATATTTGATGATAATGTTGATGATGTGCCAACACACTCATAATCACACACGTTATATTGGAGAGTGGATAAATTTTGCATCATATGTACTATTTCCTTTGTCCTTTCTTTTTGTTTCCTGGAAATATAAGGTTGCAATTTCCTGTCACTCTGGGAATGATGAACAAAGAGGACCTCCAGTCCCCTTGGTTCATGGAATGATGCCCATGCCAGGTCATCATGGTCCACCACCCCCACTCCATCATCTTCATCATCAACAAGGACAACATTCACAACAATTTCAACAACATATGCCCATGCCATTCCCATCAGGTTCTGGAAATATTCCTATCCACATAATTGGACCCATTCCACTGACCGGGAATCAGGATGGACCCTTGTCCGCATTCCAAGCACCTCCCCAACTTCATCCTAATCTCATCCCAATTATCATTCAACAAGGACAGGCGTCTGAGGAAGGACCCATTTTCCTTCCTCCTCCACTCCCTGAACATCATTCTAATGAAATCCGTGAACGAGCATTACATCATCCAGTTCCAATCATGCCACGACAAAATATTGAACATAGTAAGGACTTTCACTTTCACTTTCTTTTTTCTTGGACAAAAATTCACTTTTAAAAAAGGATGTTTAACAATTATAATTGTATAATTTTTCAGTCATCCGTCCAAGATCCACTGATGCACTGGACAAGAGTAAGCGTGTCAAAAGATGTGCTTGTGACTGTGCCTGCAAAAATCATCATGACTGAAAATAATGATGGACACACACACATGCATATCTGTCAAGAAAATATTTAGTCGACTAGCTGGAATACAGAATAAAACTTGTAAGCAATCTCACCGAATTGTATATACCTATACACACCTGGAAAAGTCACAACTTTTACTCTTGAAAAAATATAACTGATATTTACTTACCACTCAGCGTTAACATGTTTCGTATTGTGTGTGTACTTATATATATGAGAGAGAGATGATTGTTTAAAAATTTATGTTTTTTTACTTGTGGAGATGACGAACAAGATTACAAAGTTCTTTTGACGATACAAAAGTGGTTTTTTTCAGTTTCCTATACGGTACAATCATATATATATGTTTACAATATACATGGAACATAAAACATGTGTGAGTTTATAAATAATATATTTTTATGATTCTCCTTGATTTTTTTTGACGAATAATTCTGGGAATATTTGTGAAAAATGTGTCCTATTGTTGGATAAATGAAAACAACAACTACATGTCGTATTTTTAACGCCTGAGATCTTTTTTTTAAATGATGGATATTTTTTTTATTAAAATATATAATATATATTATTTTCCCAAGCATTTTCTTCAACTTTCTTTCCTCAACTTTATGAGCATAATAATAATAAGTGCGGTATGAAACCTTCATTCTTTTTATGAGGATCCTTTTCGATGGAAAAGTTTTCTACAACTCTTACTTTCATGTCAAGGCGATGTCAAGGGGTATTTTCAGCTCACATATCATTTTGAAAGTCAAAGTCAATTTTTTAAATCCATGGATATGCTTTATGCTTACTCTACACGGTGACAAGTAACTCCGGTTACAAAGATATAAAATAGTCTAGAAAGTTTCATAGTGGTCGGAATTTCATGAAATTGCCG
>WJFB01001876.1:0-24895 GCA_009870185.1 Pygmarrhopalites habei
AGAAAGTTTGGGACTGAATGCAGATGCTTTGAGAGAAATTAGTCGGTTACAAGAAAATATATTACAAACCCTGAGAAATGAGGTTCATAAACTTTTGATATATTCATTTCAAAAGAGAAATCGTGCATAACTAGATACTTGAGTACATAATAGTTTATATTTTGATCAAAAATTAAATAATTACATAGCTGAAAAAGTTAAAAGAACCGGAAGTGATGGGAGCATCCAAGATGAGTACACCGATTCATGAGATTGGACAAGACATGACCCCACTTCCATCAGTCAAAGGATCCGCTGTCTACCTTCTGAAACCACTGGGAGTCTTTTCACCAATTTCTACGAAAGAAGTCCTAGATTTGAGACAATTGAAACGGAAAGGGAAAAAATCGAGTGTCTCATCCCAACGGTCAGCTGCAAAATATGATTACAAATTGAGAAATTACCCTCGACCTTGGGCAGATGCTCCATCCCGTCTACGAACATTGTCCACCGAGTCACTCGAAGTCCATGTCACGATGTCAGTCAGAAATGTTTCGGACATGTCAGAAACATCCATAGCTCCCATTGGAGAAACTGTCCTTCCTCCACAAACAGAATTTGGTCTCATTGAACCCACCTCAACTAATAAAACCATCAATGAACGGGAAAAGTTGGAGAAAGTTGAAAGTTCAGAGAGATGGAGAAAGTCACTAATGTATGTCATTCCCTTTGATAATTTCTTCCACTCTTTCTTACCTCCATCCATAAAGAATAATTAAATTTTGACTTAGATTTAATGAACAGTCAAGTCAGGATCCTCGACACTGTCATATGACCACAATAAAACTTCAAAAATGGGAACAGCAGATTAATCGTGTGGAGACAGAAGTCAATTATTGTATGTTTGCAGAGAGTGAACAAGGGGAAGTGACTGGGAAGAATTCAATCAAAACTGAACAAAATCAAATCAAAACTGTCGTCTTTCCACCACCCATCCAGGTATTTAATTATTCTATTTTTATTAAATAAAATAATAAGTTTGCATTAATATATAATAAGAAATACTACATATGCATAGGAATCAAAGAAACTTTCCATGGGGTCTCGAAAATTCCGTAAAGTGAACAGTCGATTGTCAAACAAGGAAAATAAGTCGTTAAAGATTTTAGAAACTTTCGACAAGAACAACAATAATGATAATGATGAGAAGGAAGTGAAACCAGTCGTAGCCAAAGAAGCTGGGAAAAGTTCTGTGACGAAATTGCCACAAGTACGACCACCGCCCTTGGAAGTCCATTCAACAGAATCTCCCCCTTCAAAACAAGCGGAAACTATTTGTGAAATGATTTACCAAAAAGTACTGATTGCAAAGGGAATTCAAGCGACCACACTCAATGACCAGGCTTCACATACTGATGACATTCATACGGAAAGTGACAGTGAATTTGAGTTGGGTTTATTTGTGGCCACATTAGTTGATGATTTGGTGTCAAAGGTCTCTTCTTGTGTGAATGGGACAAGGCTCGAAGGATGAAAAGACGTCAGAATAATAATAATAGCATGTCAACAAACCTCAAACGTACTAGTAGTAGTAATAAATCCCGAAATTTTTCCTATTTAACTAAAAGTCGTCCCCTTCCATTTACATGACTTTATGGAATTCTTAGCTGTGATTATAATAATAAAAATTATTATAAATTGGAAATCCTTTTAACTTCATTTATGCATAGTTATTGTTCATACAAAAGGCATCACAATTAGTAGGACCCTTGAAGAGCCCTTTGCTTTCTCCAAAATTACAAAACGTCGTTTTCTCACAAAATTCTTATAATTATCCCTCACAAAAAATTCAAAGTTTGTCATCCTTGGACTTCGTGTACAGATCACGTTGAGTTCAGAATCGATTCCTACCATTTCTTTACCACAGTCTGAGTTTATTATAAAATTTTGAAGTCAATCTGTTATTTAGAAACTTAATATAATGTCCCAAACATCGTCATCATCGTCCCAACAGCCTACACCTGCTCCAGGATTTTACACTGTTGAAGTTGGTGATACCAGATTCACGATACTCAAACGATACCAAAATCTTAAACCCATCGGAAGTGGAGCACAAGGATTTGTCAGGTAATTTTTCCGTATCAAATTAATTCCAGTCAATCCTCGATGACATGTTATTCATCTTTTTAAAATATTAGGCAAGTCAAATTACCTTCAAAATGTTAATAACAGTCGATGAAAAGGGGTATTTGTATATCGAAGACTTTTTCAAAATAATTAAGTATTCTGTGTAAATGACGTATAGGTATTTTAGTTTCTTTTGTGTAATGTACATACTTGTGAACAAATTTTTTCCAATATTTCAATTTTTCAATTATTTCATTTCAGCTCCGCATATGATACATGTTCAGGATCAAGTGTCGCAATCAAAAAGCTGTCCCGCCCATTCCAGGTAAATTGTCAAATGTCAAAGTTGAAGTTTGGAATCAAATGTCATTAGGTTCATCTATGTGTCAAAATGTTAAATCGGTTCGTCAAATGTTTTTTATTTCAGAATGTCACTCATGCCAAACGAGCCTACAGGTAAATAAATATATCAGTAATCAATATTTTAATTATTATATTTGTTTATGTTGTCTTCCGTTACACAACACATACATTCATTATATTATGTAGATGAAAAGAAGAGAATACAGTAATTACTTTGTCATTTTTTAGAGTAGTTACGAAGTACTAATTAATATTTGTTTATGTTATGTGTCCCTACAGGGAATTTAAGCTCATGAAACTCGTGAACCATAAAAATGTGAGTCATCATTGTTTTGCATTTCGTTATTGTGCTTTAATGATGATTATTAAATAATAATGGTTTGACTGTTTTGTGTGTGTATTTAGATTATTGGACTGCTGAATGCTTTCACACCGCAGAAAATAATAGAAGAATTTCAGGATGTATATTTAGTTATGGAATTGATGGATGCCAACTTAGGTCAAGGTGAGTGAAAGTGTGCAGTGGGGCCTACTAGGCCTATAAAAATATGTGTAATTTTCTTCTGCGTATGACTTCAACAATACAATTGGTGAATATTTCGAACCTTGTCTCTTTTTCATGTCAATATGGATAGTAATCAATATGGATCTGGACCATGAAAGAATGTCTTATTTACTCTACCAAATGCTTTGCGGTATTAAGCATCTTCATTCTGCTGGTATTATTCATAGGTGAGTACTTTCCTTTGCCACCTACATTTGTCCAACACTGTATACATTCTAATATATATTTGTAAAATTTACATGGTATGTACTTGTGAATCTCTCGTAGAACTTTTGTATTTGTCTATTAAGTACTACGTACTATTCATTTATGTAAATTATCAATTTTCCAACAATTCTAACACACTATAGTTTGACTGGTAGTTCTTACACACTCTTGTTCGTTATCGTATTTTCCATCTTGCAGTATATACTGTGATCTATTTCTTGTGTCTGCATGGTAGTGTAAAATTATTGTAATGTTCTTGTCGATGATTTCGAATGTGTTTCGTTTTTCCTATTAAACCTCAGATTTGTCTTGTTAAGAAATATCATGTTGCTTAGTTGAATTATTGTTATGACCAGTACTAAAAGTAGTAAAAAATAATAAATGGGTATCGGATAAGGCTTGTGGTATGTACATGAAGTAATGGATGATCGTATTTGTCGTTAGGAGAGAATGGGCAATGTAAAAAAAGCTTTGCAGAACATTCAATTGATGATGAAAAACATTGACAGAGACCTCAAGCCATCGAATATAGTGGTAAAGTCAGACTGCACGCTGAAAATTCTCGACTTTGGACTCGCAAGGACAGCCGGAACTACGTTCATGATGACCCCTTATGTGGTCACGCGTTACTACAGGGCACCCGAAGTCATTCTAGGTGAGTTCCTTAGTTCTGTCATTTAAAAGTAGGTCTTACACATTAGGTTATGTAATCATTCTTATTGTATTGCATGAGTTTTTCTTTCTTTGAAACATATTTTTGTATCGTTTCAAAGAAAAAATAATTTGTTTTGTGTACTGTACAGGGATGGGTTACAAAGAAAATGTGGACATTTGGTCTGTCGGGTGTATCATGGGTGAGATGATCAGAGGTGGAGTTCTGTTCCCTGGCACTGATCATATCGACCAATGGAATAAAATTATTGAACAGCTGGGTAAGTCTTTTTTTCCTCATCCAATTTTTATACGGTGTGTGCACTTTTTTTCTGTTGAAGAAATCCTCCTCCTTCATACATTTTACAGTCGTTTATTTCCTTTTCAACGCTTGTGCTAAACACCCAAAAGCAAAGGAAAAACATAAACTTTTCATACATTCAGCCTCGGTGTGTGTGTGAGTATCTAGTTAGTATATCTATGCCGAGAGTAAGAGAGGTGTGGTGAGGCACACAAAGTTTCTTTTTGAAATGAACAGCACAATAAAGTTTGGTCACATTCGGGGTCATATACGTCAATGTCACTTTCTACGTTTTAAAATGTGAGCTCACCTGGTGCCGCTGCTGCGACAGATATACAAATAAATACAAGAGTGTCAATTCACACGGTTGTTAAGTTCGCACACAATTGTGCCCAAATGACGATGGGGATGGTGTCGGCGGCGGATGTGTATGGGAAAATGCTAACATATATGTATATATGATCTGTTTATATCCAGGAACTCCCAACCCCGAATTCATGAGACGGTTACAACCAACAGTTAGAAATTACGTGGAAAATCGACCACGTCATCCAGGATACTCTTTCGAGCGACTCTTCCCAGATGTTCTATTCCCCTCAGACTCTTCTGAACATTCCAGATTAAAGGGTACAATTTTGTGACAGTTCAATTTTAACTCCTGTAAATTATTTAGTTAGTTTCTACATACGTATATATTATGGTCTTCTCTGCTCCACCATATGGAATGGAAAAAAAATATATATGGAAAATTTGCATTTATGTATGTATTTAATTCCAGCATCCCAAGCACGAGACCTGTTATCCCGAATGCTTGTAATTGACCCAGAGCGTCGCATCTCGGTTGATGAAGCACTACTTCACCCATACATTAATGTTTGGTACGATGAGTCCGAAGTCAATGCGGTGAGTTAAATTACTGCGTGTACAACAAATTGTTTCATTTTATAATATCATGGATCTTGGGACGGAGAAAATTAAATCAAATTGTTTGTAATTATTTTACAGCCGGCACCGGGTCCTTATGACCACAGCGTGGACGAGCGAGAGCATACCGTTGACCAATGGAAAGAATTGATCTACAGTGAAGTTATGTTAGGAATGGAGTAATTTATTATGGGTCAGTTCAGGCCCATATAGGCAACTGAAAAGGTAAGATGGCAACTTTTATGTGTATTTGTGTTCTTGTTCTACCCACTAACCCAAGTAAAATTGTGAAACAAGGTTTAGTGGGGTTTCCTTCCCAGTTGTCTATCAGACCTGGACTGATCCTTATTTAATTAAAATTTATATTTAATATATAATATTAAATAAATAAATAAAATTCTGTCAAAAAAATACACAACAATAATCCCCTGTAAGATAGATATTATTTTATTTTATCAGCCACAGACTAGACATTCTCATTGAATGATCTGTTGTTGTATTCTTTAAAAATTCTTTCAATGATTGGAAACTGGTAGTATTTGAACAAAAAAATTTATTTTTACTCTCAAGGACACAATTTATGATATGTATACTGGGTGGATACACTTTTATCCACCCTGTTGAATGTTGCCTAATCCAGGTATAGGATAAAAATTCAGACTTGACAATATTTTGACACACATTTGACAAGAGACTTTACAAGTTTCTTCTTGCAAAGTCAATGACAATTCTGATGATGAAATATATAATCTGTCATAAAAATAAAAATATAGAGACAAAAAAAGAGAATGCTCTCAGAATTTAGTTCAAAATATTATACCTACAATACCCATATTGTTAACAAGCTTCTTACCTTGAAATTTAAACCTTGTTATTACCCTTCTTCTGATTAAAATTTAAGCGGAGCTTCTCTTTAGAATTATTTATGAAAAAAAGAGGAGAACTTTCATTCACTAGATGCTTTGCAAATGGTGCAAAAAAAATGAAATGATATTTGAAACTTTGTTTTCCAAAATAAAAGGAAATATAAAGAAAACTTTCATTTCCTTTTACTGACATCCTCTCTCCGAACTACTTACTTACTTACCTATACAATTGAATGGAGAAAGGAAAACAAGCCTATTATGTACACCATTGTAAAATATGTAAGGAGCTCGGAGAGAGGGTATGTTTGTGAAGTTATGGAGTATAAACTGAGTCATTCCAATGAACAAGATTGTGTACAGAATTGTGGAAAGAAGAAGGTTGGAAAAAGAATAACAAAAAAAAATAAAAACGCAAATAAATTCTCAAAAAAACAACAACTCTTTCTTTCTCTCTTCCTACCTGAATTAATTTTTTAAAAAGCAAATTACACAACAAAATTACCATACACAGACATATTGTCATAAATACAGAGTGTCAGAAAAAAGAGTCTTTATTATTATTAGTTTTTGGCTTGATCTCAAAGACAGGTGACTGTCACATCATTTTTTCGCAGTCTTCAATATCATATTGAGATATACACATTATTTATTACGTTACGTGAGTACATGAAAAAATCTCGTTAGTCCGTCTCAATCTTTAGCTGTATATTTTGACCATTCGCAAGAGTTAGGTTAGGTCAACCATAAAATCTCTTGACAAGAGCATTGTATAAATTGATAAATGCGTAAGCACTCACACTGAGTATCATTACGAGCACCACACCAAATACTGTCGACATTAAATTCCCGTCAATACTTGCTCGACCGGATGTTGGTACATTCTCCACTTCCGCCACCATTGATCGAAGTTTCTGCAATTCTGCGTAGATTCTAGAGACAGTGAAAGCAAATTTGAGATTTGATGGGGGGGGGGGGGGGGGTTNATTTGAGATTTGATGGGGGGGGGGGGGGGGGTTGTCTATAAAAAGAATGTTATTAAATTAGCAAAAAAAAGTTCGTACCCATCATTGTCCGAATAATGAGCACCTTCTTTGGCTGGTCGTCGTCTTGACGTTGTGTTCGTGGCACCTTCCTCGTCAAAATAACCCCCTGTGGGGAAAATGACATTCACGTTTGTACTCAAAAGTCCTCCAAATTGTTTTACACTGGTTGATTGTATTGTTAAATTGTGTATGTAAAAAAATAATTACCTGTATTGTAACTGTTTGAGTCCATCATCTTTCCGGGATTCTTCTATTGATCTTCATCTGTACTTGCGCTCGCGCTCAATGCGTCAAATTCTACTCTTTTTCTGGAAAGCTTCTCTTGAGGACACTCGTCCCCGATTTCCCGGTATGCGGCTAAACTGGAAAACTCAAAGCCCACCAGCTGTAGTCGGAAGAGGCGGGTAACTCTTGTGTGGGTGGAGGTGAGATGCTACACACCCGCACACGCACACCAGTATATGTGTGTGGTATTAAGTATGAGTAATAAGAATGACAAAAGGAGAAAAGTTGACCTTTTTTTTACAAACAATAAATAAATAGTGAGATCAACATGTAAATAAATAACATGAGTCTCACGTAGCTTCGTCTTTATTATTATAATTTTAGTTGGTGTCTCAGTAAATAAACTTTTGAGTGTCTCTATTGTCTATCTTGGCTGTCTCAGATTAAAAAAATTTGTAGTTTTGTAGTAGAAATGAGAATCGTCGACTCCGTTGACGTCCGGGACGTCTGTGTCATCAAATCTGGGACTCCGATTGAAGCTAAACCTTTCTTGAGCTAAATCGGAAGAAGTCAAGTAACATTTACACACGCAACAGGAAGGGAAACGAAACCAGTCAGAAAATATCCCACGACACTCATTCGTTGGGTCAAAGGCTAAAAGTCTGTGAAGTCTATATTGCTGCTCACATCTGTTCCCCCCATCATAAAGAGATCAATGTTAGTTTTAAATGGTAATTAAATTGAGATGAAGGGAAATGGTTTTTTACAAATATAAATTTCAATGACTCACCGACACCCTGCAAAGAAAACAAGAGAACAAAATGTATTAGTGTCTTCGCTCAAAAACGGAATTTAAGTTCTAGAAACTATGATGTGTCAAATTTTGTCAATGACAAGTTATTGACATGTAACTCACCTTCACGACAGTACATTTGTCGGTGTTCAAAAGTACATTTCTCCCAATGAATGTACTGCAATCAAAAAATTAATTTTAAAAAAATCAAAAAGTTAAACTAGGATTTAAACGACGGAGATGTTTATAGGAGGAGGAAAGCTCACCTGCTCAAAAGGGTAAAGATTGAGGAGGGCCAAAACTTCTGCATTTCAGAGACACAAAAATATCTTCTTAGTGCCATTAAATGTAGGGATATATCTCAATTAATATTATTTGTATTTCTTACCTCCACGAGTATTGTTAGCCCAGTATGGAGCCACCACTTCTTCCTTCACAGGGCATGCATTCCTGACATCAAATAAAGACAAAAGATTAAAATTAGCCAGTCTCACAAATAATATGTGTCCTTTATATTTTCCTATCTTGTATGAAAGCAGACGATTCTATGTGGATGTAAGCAAAGATGTAAATAGCTGACGATTCTATTTAATCATGAAAAACCGTTCAAGGGGCAAAGCGCAGGCCTCCTAGACAGAAGTCTACCCATGTTGATTTACTTTTAGAATTGAGCATGGAAGGGGAGACCACAATTAAATGGGAAATTATCTCTGGCGTATTGATCTTGTGGTTTTGACAACCGCAAATTAGTGGTCAGTGTAATACAACAACTACATAATAATTCACTATAACCCATTTCTTTGGTTGTTGCCCCCTCACTGCAGTGTGTAAATACAAATGTACTTCTATATTTGCAAGGGAAGGATGCTTCCGTGTTTTATAATACATACATAAGCAACCCAGACATCTTCATGTCTCCCTTGTAATCCTCTCATAAATTACCATCATATCTCATTATCAAATTCAAGTGAGAAAAGTCTGATGAAAATTTAAATGCTCATTAATTCCAACGTGACAAGAGGAGAGTACACAGAATGTGTTTCACCAGGTCATGTCTCTCATCCTTCCTCAAATATGGAGCAGAAATGAGGAGTTGCAAAATAATTTGCTACATGCGTGTCTGTGGTGTGTCCTGTCATTTGAGACTGGGACTGAGGGTCTTTTTTGATGATGTAGAAAAGTTGTAAGTTGGCATGTCATGAAGAATGCAAATGTGTTACATTTTACAAGTTGCAGCTGCAGTCATATGTAATTGCATTAATTCTCAAGTTCCAGCCAGACATCATCATCGGGTGCTCTAAATGTCATGTTGAGTCTTTGAGTTGGGGGTAGGCGTGAGCCATAAACAAATTCTTTGTTCATTATCCATGTTTGTACGTACATTCTGAACATATATGTATATTGTACATAGTACATAAAACATGGCTAGCCCTCTTCTTCCCTTTTTGTTGAGTCTCGAGCCGGAGGAGATGAAAAAACACAGTGACTCACATAAGTACGTATTTACAATGCAGATCCTACATAAAAGTAGATGACCAAAACTAAAAAACTTGACAAAGAGACTCCCTATTTTGTGAGTTTATTATGAGAATGCAATTTTTCCATATCTGTCACAACTCTACCAAGTTTGCAAAAACGCCCCTTGTCCTTGGAGGCGTACAAGATGAAGAATAAAAGGAAGGAGAATACACATCGTAGTAACCAATGGGTTGAGTGATGTGGGGAAAAAATCAATTTTAACTGTACCCTCGTTTGGTGAATGGGGGAAGGAGAGGAGAAAAAGTAAGAAAAAAAATGCATGTTGCATTAATGCATCGTGAGAAAAAAGTCACGTACTCCCATCCCATCAACTTGATTGCAAGGAAATGCAGATGAACAAAATTAAGGGGACTGGGAGAGAAGGGAAAAAAATCAAAAGGAGGATGATTCAACTTCTTTTTTTAAAAAAAATCTTTTTCTTTGTAATGCTTATCCTGGCTAATAATGAAGAAATGGGAGAGGAAAGTAAGCCAATAGGCTTGAGTAAATAGAACTATTGCGATGTAGGTAAACAGTGTAAAAATAGAGAGAGAGAAATAAAGGTCAACAGTCTTTAGTCACTTACACGCCCTTGATATCCGACCGATGGATTTGTTGTGGTGACTCGGCATCTTCAGGGTTGTTGTCGGTGAGTGGGGTGGGGGCGGTGGTTGTGGACGGTCTACTCTTGGTCGTCCTCTCTGCATCTTGAAATAGAATATGAACTGGTTCCGTTGTCACTTCAGCCGTCTCTCCGGATGTGTCCACATCCCTCTGGTCAAACAGAGTTGTACCCTCTGGACCACCACCCGGTTCCTCTGTCGTTGTTGTTTGGATCCCTTGGTCACTGTAGTCTCCGATACCAATGAAATCCGTGGATTTGATGACAGACTCTTCTCCCCGACTACCACTGTCCTCACTCTCATTGTTACTACTACTACTACTGTTGTTGTCATTCTGACCATCACCGTCCACAGAACCACTCACACTTCGATTATTTTTGTCACTCTGCAAGTCGGGAGAAGAGGCGGAAGTTGGAGGATGCGACGAGGAAGAGGAGAAAGACTCGGCGGAAGTGGAAAAGGAGGTTGAAGGAGATGAAATGGTCGTTTTGGGAGAACCCGTTGTACTCGCTGATGAGGATGACATGGAGGACGTTGTTTTTGGTGTTGTACTCGTCGTCGTCGTTGTTGGACTCACTGGTTTGAATAATTCGTCAAACTCTCGTCCAACACTACTACTCTCGTCGATTGAATTTCCATTAAATTCCATTCGGAGGACACTCAACTGTCGCACTTCCCCGTACATCCGTCGCATGAGTCCTTGGTTCTCAAAAACGAAATCAAAAGGATACTTCGATTAAAATCAACACTTTCACCTTTCATGTGTTTCCGTGACCATCAAAGTCCCATCCACATGTCTCTTTTTTTAATCGCAGTTTAATTAGACACTAATTTAATTTTTGTAATAAAGAAAATAAATACCTCAAAAACGAAAGACCGGACTGCATGCCTGTAATTTGTCAACAACAATTAAAGTTAGTGACATAGGAGAAAGAGAAATGACATTAGTTGTCAATTTGTATTTTACCAAGGATATTTTTCACCAGGTAGGTTACACCAAGACTCCACGCTGAGGTCACAGGGAAGACCTAGATAATTAAATATTAATGAATTGTTTGACTGGGTTGTTCCATGGACATCAGCATTAAACGCTGTTTGTGCTTCCAAAGTCAGTATTGACAACTTGACTCTTTGGCTTTCAAAAATGCACTGGACAATTGGCTTTTTGGTTTGTCACTAGTTTCTGATTTTGACACTAAATTGTCCTTCAAACTTGCAACGGCTAGCAAAGACAATTACCCAGTAATAGACCAATAGTTTAGAGTGAGACTAGTACAGAGCTTTCTCTTTAGATTTCATTTGAGCCCCGGAAATATTAACTTTTTCACCCGCTTTATTCCAGTCAAAATTTTACAAAATAATAAATTAATTACGATAAAAGACATGTCTAAATAGAAACATACCGAGGTCAAGTTTGAATAGCCTTGGTGTCTTGCTGGCGACAGGTCTGTAAAAATTTGGTATCACAAAGTGATTACATTTTCTGACTGGATTGTATTTACTTAGGAAGTGACATGAGGAAAATCTCCCGACTTTCATTTTTTTGTGTAATTAAAGAAACGGTGTACCTTGAGCACGTCATCATGTACTCATTTCCAAATGACTGCCCAACAAAGATCATGGCCACGATGAGCAAGTCGAGACGTTCCCTTGGTGGACTCACCTATATATCGAAAAAATCACACACACACAGAAAAAACACAGCACATGAAGACAAGTAAGAAGAAGAAGAAGGGGAAGATGATGAGAAGACAAAGTGTCATAAACATCAAAGTTGAACAGAATACGGCCAACACGATCATCTTCATATTATATCATACTGCAATCTCTATAAAACAACTCATATGTAGGGGCACAATGCTAATGTTAATGATAATTATTGTCCATATACATTCCTCCTATATACCGGCTCTCTCTGCAATCCCTACATTACACTGATCTCCCTATCATCCCCAGCTACACACGTTCAAACACACTCAATTGACGCCTACAATATATATTAAAAACGACGACTCGTTCGGTTAAATTGTTGCATTTTGTTGAGCATGTATGTACGGAGGGGTGTACATTACACAATCCTTCTCCCTTCATTCTACATTTGCTACATAACATGAGGCTGTGTGTGAAGGTGGACGTAAAAAAATGTGGTTCGCTCCTGCAACATTATTGTCTGCATACACAACATTAGGGAGTTACGTAAACCTGTATTACGTTCAATTCCTGTACTCCTCAAAGGATACTATGAGAGAGCAAACCATTAACCTATTCTAGAGCACACAATGAATACAGGTTTAATTCCCCCGTCCCTCTCACCATCCATCCACAGACATCCTTGGAAATTTGTCCGAATTCAGTTTTCATCCAGTTTTATCACCAGTTTTTTCCTGACTTTAATTTTAAGTACGACCTTGCAAATCGACTAAGGATTGCCGAGATGACTGCCATTTCATCATTTCATTCTTTTTCGTCTCTTCAAAATATGAGAAACTTGTAAGACTCGCTTTCACACAAAATAATTCACGTGAGTCCAATATTATGATCAACTGACAGTCAGTTTCGCGAATAAAACCAATTTATCATGACAAGTAGTGTTTGGGAGTACAAAAAATTTAGACTCCTCATTTTACGTCAACTCTGGTCCGACAATGTAACAAGTCTCGGTCTCGAGTCTGGAGACTTGTCATGATCTTCAACAAAAGAGAAGTTCCAACTCATTCTGTCCAGAACTAAACCAGAAAATAATTACTATTAACGAGGTTGAAACGACTGGCGAACCACTGACTAATGTTATGTATGCGTGGAGGTGACCAGAGGTTGTGTAATAACTTTTGAGAAAAAAACTCACAGCCAGTGAAACAAGTAGAAAAGAAGGGAAAGATCATACCTGTCTTTGAGAATCATGCAAAGCCCTTGAGGCAATGGGTACTTGATGAAAATGCCGGTATAGTGTGTACAAAAAGCTAAACTAGTCAATTTCCCCAAGTACTCGTGTTAAACTACAGTGGAAATTCTGTGGACATTTTATAGAATCCATGAAAGACAAATTTGGATTTTGCAAAGAATAATCCCTGCCACGAGTCAGATTGGAACTAATTGGTGTAAGATTAATGATCCGATCACATATTGTAGTTGTCATAAAATTGTGAACAGAGTAACCTGTGCTATATTTGGAGGATGACAACAGAAATTGAAGAGATTCCTAACCCTAGTCACAATTCGCACAGTCCTTCTCCCTCTCCTCCACAACGATTTGTACTTTTGTTGTTGCTGTTGAGGAGGAGAGAAGAGCTGAGAAGAAGATAAACGTTGCTACACAGAATGTACAAGCTGAGATCGATCGATTAACCAGTTTGAGTTGTTGTACAGTTACTGTATCACTCTACCCCCGATTATACATTTTATTTTATTTTAATTTTTACCCAACTAAACTACCAGTCAACGTCAAATCAACTTTTTATCATAGCACAACTTTACACGAAGCAACAAAACTCAACCTCCTTCCCCTCCCCTCTTCACTCCCCAGCCACACTATCCAACATTTTTCAACTTAATTATATTTCATAATCATATGACGCCTGTATCTCTCACCCATTCCTACAATTGTCAATGTCCAATCCACATTTTCACTCCCCACTCACATACACTACATTCCACAATTCACACTCCATCCTCATCTTTCCAGTCAATAAAATGAGTTTCCATTTTATTACCTCCATCCTTTAAAATACAAATTCCTCATCATCCCAGTCAGAATATTTACGTCCCTTGACATTCATCCCATCTCACAAACAATTTTCCACACCAAAATCCATTTTACCCATGAGAGTCTCAACTTGGGACGAATACTTATTTCATGCAGTGTACACAGAGAAAAATACGGTCACCAATTAAACCATCATCATCATCCTCGACGTCCGCCACACACACACACACATGAGAGTACTTAAAAACGTATTTTCTCCTCCTCCGTCTCCTCTTTTTTTTTCTCTCCTGACACAAAAAAATGGGATGGAGATTGGCACAAAAGTCCAAGTACATGCAATGATATTACATGTTTTGTATCCCTTGTGCAGAAATGCACTGTGGACTCTTTTTTACCTCTTCTGGTTCCTATATCTTCATCATGATCCCTCCATTCTCTCAATCCATTAAATTGTTCTCATCCTTTGGACGAGTATTTCTCTCCCTGGGATGGATGTTCCCCCAATAATTGTCTGTCCTCCTCGCCACTACTGTTTTCACTTCAACTTCTCTCCACATTTAATAATCTTTATTCCTAATTTTGCAAAACTACAATCCCTCCCTCCCTACTTTATACCATTATACAACGGACATGTAGAAGTTGATTTTTTGTCAAAAAACTCAGTCACACACACACTACTCCATAACTCCATCCATTTATTGTAGTAGGGAAAGTCTGGAAAAATAGCGCATGGCTTGTCAATAAAATTATTAGAAGGAAGGAGAGTATTTTCACCGACACTTACCATATTACCGGAAAATGGAGACAGGAGAGATGTTGTGTGAGGATGGTGGACTCAAGAGATGAATTTTCAGTGAAAAATACTTGTGGGGAGTTGCCGTCTCACGATGACACTCATGTTGGTGTGTTGCACACTCTGAAAATATTTCGACCCGAGATTCTCCAAGAAAGAAACTCAACTCTCTAGTGTAACAAATTCCCTCCACTCTCTCTCCCCAACCAAACACCTCACACACGAACACACACACACACCGAGTGTCAACTAGTCAACTGTGTTGTGTGTGAATTTGGTTTGATAATTTTTGACTGTGTGTAGTTTCTATTATTGCAATGTGATGTGGCCCTTTGGAGTGTGTGTGTGGATGGGATTGAGTAAGAGTTTGTGTATCATGTATGGATTATTATCAAGATTTCGTGTTTTTGGTATGGACGGGGTCCTGGCTGATTTGAGACTGTCTTGAAGGAGCAAACTGTGTGAATGAAATTATTGCTTGAGGTAGTAAAACCAACAAGATATAGAATACAGAGATTTTCTCTTCAACTGTGTCACAGGCACCGTTATCTGTTCTCTTTCCCCCCCTCTTCACCCCCTCCCCCCCTTCATCCCTCTTTAGTCAGTCTCTCTCTCTCTGCTTTTCTTGAACAATCACTTCCACTGCCTTTTAGTCACACACCACACATACAGATAAAGATGTTCTGCTGTTCAAGTTGACGACGACGGCTTTTTGTCGACTGCCCCTCTCTCTCTCTCTCGCCGACACCCGGTCTATCTCTCCACAATCCCTCCTCCACAATATTTATTGTGATTCAGGAGAGGAGCTCAGCTCACAGTCCTAAATTGCATCGAATTTCACTTTTTTTTCTCCCTCTCCCTTCTTCTTCCCTTTTCCCAGTTCTCCTTTGTCAATTGAGATTAAAAATTCTTTCTCCCTCCCTCCGTCTCCCTGTCTTTGACTGTCTGGGATTGAAATGAAGAGACAGACTTTTTACCTTTCCTCATTTCACTCCTCATTGTCATTGTAGTGTGATGTAAATACACATGTGACCACGTACAGTGAGACGTGTGTGTGATTATTGAAAAATCATTGCACTTGAGTTGTCTCATTTTGGATGAAACCCTTTTTGTCAGAATAAAAGGTACAAGTAAATAAATGGATTGTCATTGACACTGACTGAGATAATGTCTCCACGTTTCTTCTTCTTCTCCTCCTCCTGTCATTTGTTGAGGACATTTTCATTTTTAACAACTCACTCTCGGGGGGAGAAGGTATCAGGGATATTTTACGAACTGAATTTTGATAGGGGAAATAAAGATGAGATGGGTTGAAGTGTATTTGTGTACATTGGAAAAAGGTGTATAATTTGTACAAAATTGGAAAGGGCTGTGACTCTCAACTTCTTGAGACTTTCAAGAGACAGTTCTTTTTTTGCTGAATGGGATACATTATAAAATATTATGCAGAGCTGATAGGATTAATGTCACAAGTTGAATTTTAATTTCCCTGACATTTTGAATGCAAGTTGACTTGATGAGTCGGTGAGTGTGGTGTTCATTTCACTGTTGCCGTGTGTAATTTACATTTTACACACTCAACTCATCTCATCTCCATGTATGTGTGTGTGTACTGTGTACGTAGGTAATAAACATATTTATGAAATTCATTTATCGGGGAATGTGTTCTCAGAATTATCTTCTAAATGTATAATAGATGTGTGTACACTACCTCCATGGGAGACAATAATTACAAGAGTCATTTGAGATAACTAGATAAACAGCCTGGAGTCAGAGACGGAGGAAGATGACCACCCTCACACACTCCTCACACACCTGTATCCAATCCTCAATTTTGAATGTTCAATTTATTCTCAACTGAAAATAGACTTTTACTTGTAAAAGTACTCTCCTTCCCCTACCCCTACCAACTTGTGTACGTTATACTCCATCGTATCGAAATACAATTGTTGGTTGTTGGGATGATTTAGGATTTGAGAAGGATGACTAATATCTTACAATGGAGACCAAGAGGAGAGGTAAAAGTTTGATAGGCACACACGTCGACACATCGTGCATTGGAGGGCGTCATTAGGACGAGGAAATAAGGCAGCTAATTAGCAATTAGTCCTTATGTCTCCTGTCACCATTGGATTTAGCTCACACACACACACACACACTCACTCACTCTCTCTCTGTCATTAATGTCGTGTGTGTACATATTATCTTTCTATACGTGACTCTTATACTGTAATACGACATTTTGAAGCTGTCACAATGCTTCCACAATATATCAATGGCCCTCTCACTGTTAATCCACTGATGAGGAAGGAACCTTTTCGTACTCTCAACTTATAAATTATATTTTACCATGCACTCTGAAATGCTCTTGTTCTCCATGTAACTCCCCACACACATCATGTTCCCCTCCCTTATTCATATTTATTATTAGGAGGAGGAGAGGGAGAGAGAATGTCATCAAATTCAAGAAAGGGAATCAGACAACCAGAATGTATTTCACATATATATACACACACGACTCTATTCAGAATCAAGAATATCAATTACCAACTAGACAGATTGGAGACATGTCATCATCATCATGAGCTAAGAATTCACTTTGGATTTTATACTCTCTTTCAGTTTGATGTTCCTTTATCATCTTATAATTCCAGCCGATAGACCTTTATTCCTCACACTGGAATGAGTCCATAATTGAGGAGTGTTCAGAACCAGAAAAATCAGTTAAATTGAAATTAAGGTGTCTCTGTTACACATTACTCACGAAAAAAAAAAGCTTCTGCTAATGAGAAATACTAACTGTTCTCTTCTTCGTGACAAATAATAATTGTACTAATTGCCCAAGACTCTCAACACGCACATTAAATACATATATTGTATCCCCCATCTTTTTTCTGCCTTCATTAATTGCTATTTTTGACATTTTCCATCTGGACGAAAATACGGTGAGACAACATAAGGTATGTAGTAGGTACGAGTGGAAATGCCGTGCCAAGAATCTTGGCCTCCCAGGATAAAGACAAATTAAAATAAGACAAAAGTGGTAAGACTCCACACTCTGTAAACTCTCTGTACATGAGTGTAAGTATTATGGAGAAGGAGAAACCAAAACGAAACACACAACATATTAATAGTTTGGACTCTTTGATGGAAGAATAGAGTATACACATTATGTATGTGTATTAATGATGTGGAACACCTCATTTGAAAAACAAACAGAGGAAGAAAGAGAAAAAAAAACAATGACGATACACCATTCTTGTTATAGTCAGGAGGTCCTTGTGTGGTATCAACTAAACTTGTATTAAGCATGACTTTATTTATATCTACTAGAGTACTGGGTTATTTATGCATAAGTAATTCTAATTTCATTTTTTATACACCTCATGTACTTAACCTATAAGATGTGAATTGGAGGAGGAAGGACTGACTGCGACTGAGAGTGAAGAGATGAAATGGACTCAAGTTGGACAACAAACTGACGACACTCTCCATTCCATTATACTAATAATTGAACGGAGTAACGTTTTGTATAAATATGTACAACTTGTATGTCTAGTCTAGTGTGGAATTGAAATTCCACATTTATTTGACTACTTGTGGAATATCCCATATCTCACCATAAAGGGAAAGGTACAAAGCATAGCCCTTCAGTCCCTTCAATAGGGATTCCAACCAAATAAGCTCACTAAAACCTCATAACAGCCTGACTATTTACGCTGCGGAGTGAATTATAATTATAGTAAACTCGTAGTATTGCATTTCATTTAAGCATTGCATCCAAAACTCATTTATGTTTATGTATGACCCCCTAAATCATGAACATAATCGAACCATTCTCTCTATCTCTCCCTCTCGGTTGACTATGCAAGGAAATGACTTTGCCATCCTTTTATTTAAATGGCCTCACTTTTACGCTTCTCAGTCCCATAATGGATCCCATGAAAACTCTTCCCTTCTCTTCTTGATCTTCTCCACGAATAAAACTTTACTCACTACATCCGTCATGTGTGAAACTCATTACTTTGGGAATGCGAGGAGGGAGAGAGAGAGAACATGCCCATTGCCCAGGACACACACGGTACTATTTGTATGCTAGGAAGGAAAGAAACCATTTTGTAAATTATATATACTTTACATGCACATGTACGGACAAACACTGACTCGTCGTCTTTTCTCTTTTTAATAGTTTGTTGTTTGTAATTTCAATAATTTGTGTACGTTTTTTCTCTCTTTCTCTTATCCTTAATAGATTTGTAACTGTATAATTAGAGGGCTCAGCTCAAGTCATCGTCGTTGTTCCAATTTTATTTTATTTAGTGTAAACTGACCATAATGCATGGTGAACACACTGAATACTTGTCATTCCTTTTTAAAGTGAGTCAAATATGTAGTCTGGTTTCAATTTCATCCTTCCCAGGCGTCTCATTCTTTGCAGTTGTTGTGATGAGTGTCCAGTCAGAATTTCCACGTGAATGGACACTTTTAGTTAAACAGAAGTGTATTATGAAAAAAATATATATAAAAAATTATTAAGAAGAGGATCTCATCTTACAACCAGTGGTATCGATCAGGGAAAAATGTTGACACAGTTAACAGGAGTCGTGGCCCTCAATACATTGTCCACTTTTCTCATCAAATACGGTCCCTGGTCCACAATAAAATGGGAAAGCTCGACTGTACACACAAACCGTGAATCTTTTACAGTCATAGGGATCTTTGAACTTTCCATCAGAACCACACCTCGTGTCACATTTGACATACTCTTGTCGGGTACAAAACTTGAATATTGGGTTCCAGGCCTGGTCCTTTGGACATTTCTAAAATAAAATATGCAGAAAAAAAATTATAAGGTCTGAAAATGTGTGTCTAGAATTGACAGTCAAAAAATGATAAGTGTGTATTGTTACTTGACGTTTCCATGTTAGACCATCTTCACAAAGAAAGTAGTGACGACAGTCGGTAGTGTCAATTTTCTCACTACTCTTTTGACATCCTCTGGGTTCATCGGCAACTCTAGAAATTTTCATTCCCAACTTTTTGTAGCCAAAAATAAATGAATAAATAAAAATAATTGAATAAAAAAGAAAGTACTGGTAAGGAAATTGAACCAAATCAACTTACACTTCATTTGGAAAACAATTAGGACCTACACAGTATTTAGAGGATTGATCAGGGCTTAAATCTAGTCGACCTTCAACAATGCCACAGACAATGGTCACTGAAATGGTTAGGACGAATGGAAAGGACACCATCATGACAAATCAATGGGCGAAATGATGATGGGAGTGGACGTAACATTCTCAAACATTAAGTTATATAGGAAAATATAAAGAGGTTAATGAGAGAGGGGAAAAACCCAGGTTAATTACAACGATAGTTTAGTCTACGAGAATATGACAGAAAGGAAATGAAGGAGAACTGCGGGATGCGAAATTCCAACTGCCTTCTTTGTTCTCTGTAATTTGTACACACATGATGCTACAATAAAAACACAATCGCATGACACAATATGATAATTGAAGATGAACGGAGAAACATATTCCGAAAGAGCACATTGTACGTTGCCGCACACAAGTATAATATGGGAATCAAAACCAAGTAACACAACAAAAATGAAGCAAGTAAAATAAAGACAGTGACGAGAGAGAAAAAGAGGTAATTTTTTAACGTAGTTTGATTTGGTTGTATTTCGTCGCGATTTTTTGTTGGCTTGTTGTTGTTATATTTATATAAAAAAACAGATTTTCATATTTATATCATATACGTTCAATAAACTTCAATATTGTTTCGAAAAGAGAAAGACGAAAAATAGAGCATGATGTATATATGTATTTTTTATTTATATATTTTATGTATTATTATACATAAATATTATTTATATTTCCATATATATAATCTTTTAAGGGATGGTTTTTTGGGTGCTCTTTAAATTTTTTGGTTTATTTTTATCTTCGATTCTCGATTTTTTTTAAAACTTCCACTATCTCTCTCTTTCTCTTTCTAGAGAAAAAGGTATATATATATATATAGGAGTGAGGATGGGGATGAGGGAGGATGAGGAGGGGATAAGGGAAAAGGTATTTGTTTGTTTTGTTGGGAATTATTTGTTTTGTAATTTTTTTGGTACACTTTTCTTAGTTGCAGTTGACGTCTAGCCTTTGTTTTCAGTCAGGCTCTCGAAAGCAATTTTTATCTAAACTACTCGCACTAGACTCGTCAGATTCTGAATCACTGGAACTGATACTCCCTCGAATATGACTATTATTTTCTGAATTTGACCGTGTCCACGAACCACTTTTGTTATCGTGAAATTCTAATTCAATACTAAAATTACTTGGATAAATTTTATCCTGTTTATCCTTTACTGCTTTATCCAGTTCACTCTTCTTCAGTTTGAGATTCAAAGAAGGTTTCATATTTAGTAATATATCAGTCGTCGTAGCTGCTGTGGTAAGACGGCGTACTGATGTCCAATCTAAAAAATCATAAAATATTAAGATGTAAGCTGAAGACATCAAAATTGATAATATTTCTTTGACTAGTTCAATTTTTTTTCACTTACGTGTTGGTAACATTGGACGCTGAGTATCAGCTGGTGGTGGGCAGGACATCGTTCGGTCGCGGTCCAGATCGCGGTCACGACTTGAATTGGATGATTCTTGAGGAGTAAATCTGTCATCACAAAACATAGTCATACATTAGTCTCTCAAAAATTCATAAGAGTCAAAATTAGAGAATAATAGAATGAAGGATACACATACCTTACGCTGCTCTTTGGAATATCATAATCCTCGCTGATATTCTTCTCAAGAAAGAACGTATTAAACCAAAATTGGCAGAGTTTTTCTTTCCTCATTATAGATTTACCAAAAACATCCACCTTGACGTCCCCATTCAATTGTAAATTGTTATCTAACAAAAGTTTCAGGGCTCCAGATCCCTGCGTTGCTCTTCGCCATTCGACACCTCCAGAACCGTAGTAAAAGCCCGCATTGTACAGACTAAAATATAATGTGTAAAGAAGATAAAGATATTGTGTATCAGGTTACTGAAATAATTTCTATAATATACTCATGTTGATGGTTTATCAATTTTAAATGCCACAGACGAGCACTCTACTCCTTGAGTGGAGTACAAACCCCATCACCGAATTTTACTCGTATAAGGAAAAAACATATTATTATAGTATATAAACATACTCACCTAAAGCTTAAAATATACGTGCCGGCTAAGTGAAGATTTCCCGTAATTTTGATTGACGTTAAGAGGACGGGTCTGTAATTGGGCGAACAACAAAATGTAAGATTTTCAAAACTAAAAAAACAAAAACAAAAAACGGAAAACGGTTGTCAGCTACAATAATAATTATCTCCCATATGGATTATGTCTAGCAATGTATGCAGATAGTATTGATTATTATTACTACTACAAGCACCACACATGATTAAATAGAATTAATTGAAATGAGAGTGCTATCTGTCAGTGCTCTGTTTTGTAATCATGTACATATTATACACCAGATTTCGCCTAATCGGTCCTAAGGGAAGCTGAGACTTTCATTATGTTCTGTTTTTATGGAAAAAAAGACAATGAACAGGCCCTATAGTTTAGTAGCCTTGTCACACAGTGCATTTTTAGAGGATGCTCAAAAAGAACCTCCAGGACTGATTAAACAGAATCCGATGCTTCAGCAAATCATAGCAGCAAGAACATCTAGCTAGCTAACATGCAAATGGTCTATTCACCTATTCTAATACCATAAGAAATATTGAAATCTCACCTCTGTGAGTACTCCATCCCAGGATTTTTTAGTAAGTGTTCATAATACATAACATAGCGTTGTTGACTTGGTATGGTGACTCCTGTTAAAAAAATAAAAAGTCAGAAAATCACATTTAGTGCACGTCATTAAACACAATGGAATTCCATTTAAAAGGAAATTAGTGCAAATGTTTTACCTTTGCGATCATGAGTCCTCATATTAGCTTTTGATATCAAGACAAAAAGAAATACAATGAGTCTCATTGAATAGGAAATTAACTTTCTTTTAGTTTAAAATGTTAAATTACAAAGAAATGCTTTTACCATAGTATGAGAGGGCATCTATTGCCGTTTTAACTTTTCCAGAATGGAGGAGGTAGCAACAAACCATAACCCCAGTCCGACCTTTCCCTGCTTTACAATGTACGGCGGCTACATTATCTGAAATTAAAGAATATTTGGTACATCTTCAACTGTAACTGTAGTACCAAGACTAATATGTGGAAAAATTGTTCTTCATGCATCTTCCCAACTCTGAAGATGACATCAGATGATGATTTAAAATTTACTTACCCGGATGACTATTCAGCCAGTCATACACATCAGCACAAAACGTCGGTATCACGTTTAAGCTGGAATAGGGAAAAAATAGTTAATAGTGTTAAGTTTGCAGCGAAGTAAAAATACTTGTCTATGACATATCCACATTTTTTATTTATAAAAATAGAATTTTTACATCAAGGTCAAACTAAATGTCAGTTACCTAGGAGGATTATGATCATCAAATGGATAGTGGGCTACGGAACCGGAGCGGAATTTAGATGAGTCGTAAGACCGCTCTGAAAGAAACATAAAAACATATTTGATGAATAAAAAAGAATCTAACCGTACATTCACATTTTTCTGTCCATTTTTGAATATTAGTTAAAAAATAAACACGAGACATTCTTCATCGTAAACACTGCACGTAAAAATAATTTTTGTGAATGGTCCCTTTTTCCAAATCGAACAAGACTTTGACTGTCTTAAAAAGAACGTGCATCTAGTCACTATTACTGTAAATAATGTAGAAATGTACCACATTAACGTATCTACATGTCCCATATTTCCGGTGGAAAATTTTCCCCTAATATTCAGATACGAGGGGAGGGTAAAAAGTGTTGTTGTTATTTAAAGGGAAAGGCCTTTGACAAATGAGTCTATCATTAATCCAATAAGTTATTAGAGAAAATATAGTAATTTGAAGGATTAGAAAGAATTATGATATGAGGTACTCACCAGAACAAAGGTTATATATTTTACTGAAATTCACAAAGAAAAACAAGTTTAAAATTAATCCTGAGAGAATCGCCGTCTATTAAGACTAATTTTCTAGACACATTACAATTAAGATCTAGTAAGACTTACTATCTGTCCTTATGCTTAGTCTCCAAAAATTTATTGACGTCGTCGATATTATTTCGGTAAAAGCCTTCTATTTTTTCACCAGGAAAACCCATCGCTATTACATTATCACATATGTCTAGAAAGGAAATGAAAATGTCAATTAGTTAAATACAATCAAAAGGATATCATCATCATCATTCTTATCAAATGTCCCTGTTATGGTATCCTCACACACACACACATACACATTCATAGTCTAATATGTAATATGAAAGGTTGCCAAATTCCAGAGAGATAAAAATTGTACAAATATCAAATCATATCAAAATGTTCGAGACATTAAAAGGAAGGTGGTCAAGCCGGACAAGGGTAATCTATTTTTTTCTCTCTCTCTCTCTCTCAAAAGAGTTGGGAATCTCTTTACACGAAACACTTTCAAAAGTGTTTCTTGCGTATAAAATAATCTTAAAAAAGTACATAACAATAAGGGTAAAGGTAGATCTTTCAACAAAGAAAAGGTAGTCTATCCATTAAGAATACACAACGATCGAAAAGATCAAGTGAAAAAGATTTTTACAAAGGAAAAAATCAACAAATGTAACTTGTCCTACACAAAGAAAATAGAAATTAGGGAAAATTGTCAAAAGAATTTCACTTACATGTTAAGTCAAGATCAAATCCATCTTGTTTGTATCGTCTTCGTTTCTTACTAACTAACCCTTTTATTGTAGACGACATAATTATTCAATATATTAATATATTGTATGATAGCTATACGCTCTCTTCCTCACTGTGTGTCTTGGTTTTCTCCTTCAATTGAATTGTACTAGATTCGTGTTTTGCACAGAACACACACACACACACAAACTCCAGTGGATTGTTGTATTTTAAAACTAAAATGATTCCATGTGTCCCTCAAGTAAAAAAGCTTAAACCTTAAGAGTTAAAGGTGTAGAATGAGAATAATGAAGGGATCCTACACCCTAGTCGAATATAATAAAATAATAAAAAAATTTAGCCATTGTGTGAGAGATGAGTTTGTGTCTTCCCTGTCTATAGTTGCT